>APFE031707937.1:0-32112 GCA_000404065.3 Pinus taeda | reverse complement strand
TTTTATTTAAATATTAAAAATTTTAAAATGAAATTACTTAAACATTAAATGCGATGAGATTTTTTTAGATGTATCTTATCAACTACCCCAAGTTTCCTTCATCACTTTACCTAAAACACAAAACCAAAAGCCCAAACATATTAACAATAGTAATCGCAAGAAATTATTAAATCAACAATTCATTGATGCACTCGTGGATCCGTTCGAGGTGGGATACTTACCCTAAGTGTGAATCTAGGTTTTGCTTAAACGTGATCGGTGTGGGCAGGTAGGCTCTTCATTTATCACTCGTTTATCACAATATATATATAATGGTTGGGTATAGCGTTGGTTACCATCGTCATTGTGCCTGCACCTTTCTTTAGGAGTTTTGGCTGTGACTTACATTGCGTTGCGGCGAGACTAGGCTGTGACTTACATTGTTGGGTGGCGAGGAGTTTCTGGGTTTTTAGAGCATTATGTCGTATACCCGTGGACAAATGGAGGATCTTGATCACTACAGCGAGGTATTCAGTAACTCATATTTATTTTAATAATTTACATCACTAGTCGATCCACCAACTCTGCTCGTTCTGGAATTGCTGCTTGATACTGAATCAATGTTATCTTTTCGTCATAAATAGCCAACGGTCTATATGTCATGTTTAGGTTGCTCTTTTGGCTTCTGCACGTGGAAATGATCTCTTGGCGATGTACTCGCTGTTTACGACATTGCATTTACTGAAGAATTACTGAAGAATTTATATTTCTGTTTGTTTACTATACATTAGGGTAAATGACATTTAAAATTAACTTTTGAATTCATGTTTGAAAAAGAGGGGATTACTTTGAAGAGAAATTTTATTATAGAGTTATGAGATTGATGAAACCATTTTTGTTTCAGAATTCTCGTGATTATGCACTCCTTAGCAGCACGCCCAATATGGAGTTTCAGAAGAAGTTCTGCATCAGATTTATTCGATTGGTTTATAGTTTGTCAACTTTCCCAAAGTAATTGATCTGGGCTTTCTATTTGTTTCAAATTCCCTCAATATTCATTCTACTGGCAAAATTCTTTGACTACATTGGTAAATATTTAATAGTGTATGCCTTGTGATAAATCAGCTTCGAGGCTTTCCATGAAGTGTGGCCTTCGGTGGCTAATAGTATCCAAGAATTTCTGATATCGAAGAGCACAACAGAATTGCAGGTATTACGAATCATTTCGATTTTAATATTTGTTGTTCATCTTCATAAGAGGATGTCAGTGCAACCTGGATTCCATTTTGCGCAATTGCGGACATATGGGGTTTTAGTTACATTTGAATTTGCGGCGCGCCTCTTGCAAATATGTGCATCGGTCAAGGACGTCTTTTCAACTCCTTTGTTGCCTGCTTTACTCGCTTTTGTAGAGTGGTATGTGTACAGCCCTGACATGATTATAGCGAAAGTTGAATCCTCTGTTGAAAGGCAGTGGATAAGCAGGCTAACACAGATCTTCTGGATAGGTTGCCAAAAATTTCTGAACAGCACCTTGTCAGGAAAAAACATGCAAGGCCAGGATGGTATCTTGATTTCTTATATAAATAACAATCAGTTAGTGGATCGTGTTGCCCTATGGGAAGATAGAGTGCTTCAAGTATACGCCCCATTTCATCCAGTTCACCGTGCCCTCCAATTGTCAAGACCGCTTTCTTGCCCAGCCGATGAAAACAAGAATCGTATGGCAAGAATAGTTGATGCGGTTCGAAAGGCATTGCCGAATTGTGAAACATCAAAGTTACAAGGTGTTCCAAAAGACACCAAAGTAGTCAAAGTCACATAAATATAGATAATTTTAAAAATAATATTACATCCAGGTGGATGTACAGAGCATGGTTATTGGACTTTTTGGTATGGGAAAGAAAACATGGGTGAGCCAGAACTAAATGGGATGGGATTTTAGGCTTTATTCAGATAGATAGTTTTAAGTTGTTTGTTGAGGATTGACATTAAATTAAGAGGACTATGAATCCTAATGTTAAATATTTGTGATGTGTCACGAGATATGAATAGAATATTTAAATGGAGTTGAAATATGGATTTGGTATGTGGAAGAAAACATGTGTGAGGAAGAATTATAGTTGATTTTTGGCATTATTCAAAGAAAAGAAGTCAAAGTTGCATATATAAGTGGTAATTTTAAAAATAATATTACATCCAAGTGGATGTACAAAGCATGGTTATTGGACCTTTTGGTATGGGAAAGAAAACATGGGTGAGCCAGGACTAAATGGGATTTTAGGCTTTATTCAGCTAGCTAGTTTTAAGTTGTTTGTTGAGGATTGACATTAAATTAGGAGGACTATGAACTACCTAATGTTAAATATTTGTGACGTGTCAGGTGATATGAATAGAATATTTAAATGGAAGTGAAAAATGGATTTGGTATGTGGAAGAAAACATGTGTGAGGAGGGACTATAGTTGACTTTTGGCATTATTCAACTAGTTTCAAGTTGTTTGTTGAGAATTGACATTAATTAGGAACATTATGAGTAACTAATGTTAAATGTTTGTAATGTGTTGGATTATATATTTTGTTTCCCAATCATTTTGGTATTGTTACTAGTGAATGCATTTTGTATTTCACTTCAAAGTTTAATTATGAATCCTTTTCATAACTAGTAAAATATTTGGTGGTTTTATTTAATTTTAAGATTTTTTTTTGTTTCTCAATATCTTTGGTATGGTTAGTGGTAAATGTACTTAGTGTTTCTCTTTAAAAATTAGTGTTTAATATTATTTATGAGGAATCATAAATACACATTATTATTATACTCGATAAGTGTTGGATTATATTGTTTTTTAATAATCTATGTTTTGAAAAGTTAATTTTTTCTCTTTTCTATGATGAATTTTTCACATTGTTACATCATTTTAATGGTTTTTCTGTTTCTTAATATTTTGGCATTATTGGTAAATGTAGAATATTACAAAAATGGACACTACTTTACATATACATTATCATATTAAACTAGGAATACCCAAGCCAATTTTAAGTTTTCACACAATAATCCAAACTAATACAAACTATCTAAAGCCCAATGTCATCATTTAAGATGCGCAATGTTTCTGCTACGCGATGGCAAGTTTGCTATAGATGTACATTGATTCATATAAGAAATAAAGGTGGGGAAATACATAAAGGGCGAAAAGGTAGAACTCATTATGGAAATTAAATTAACATCTTATATTATCTTAACTTTATGAAGATAGATTTGAGAATATTGGGAAAGAAGAAGACGAAATATTAGTACAAGTGAATATTCTTCCTCTTTCTCCTTATTGTTTTCATCAATCATTTTTTCTTTCTACTGTAAATAGTAGAGTAGATTAAGAATTGAGAATTGAGTATGCCTTGGATGACAACTCAATTTACATGGCCTGGAAAGACAAGATGGAAGTAGTTTTGGAAGACAATGGCCTCAACGAATTCATTGATCAAGACATCCTTAAGCCTCCATCATTGGATGCTAAAGATTTGCCTAAATGGAGAAAGTGGTGGCAAGCACGAGGTAGATTATCCTTGAGGGAGTTTGAGATCACATTGTCTCTAGTCTCCATAGAAATGAAACTCCATTGTCAACATGCAACCCCAGAGGAAGCCTTAAAAGTAGTCTCATACTGTTGAGCAACCACAATTGGCGAAGCATAGAGGGAGACTAAGTGGAGAGATCCACTCAACCATAGAACAAGAAACCTCAGAAGAATTTTCAAAAAGTTGTAGAGTAACCACAATTAGAGAAGCGTAGAGGAGATCGAGCAAAGGCATGCAATCAAGCAGATACCTCCATTTAGGGGAAATTTCAAGCCAAGTGGGTAGAGGGAGCACATGAAACCATACCTCCAGGTGTGAGGTGGGGTGATGTGAAGTATTAGTCCCAAGAGGGTAGAAATTTGGGCATGTTTCATTAACAGGTTTTGTCTCGTGCATCATACCTTGTTATGGGAGCCCATAGTACATAGTAGTGGGATGGATTAGCGGCGGTTGATGCAATCAGATATTAGAGTGGAAGAGGTAGAGGCTAGAAACAAATAGATACTAGAGAGCACAAAGAAAAGTTGACAACAATGTAGATAGGCAGAGTTGGTAGAAGTGCAGATTTTTCAGTCGACAGAGCCATAGTTAGTAGCAGTCAGAGACTTTGGTGATAGATGGATCATACTAATTCAGGTTGGATGTTTTTTTGAGTAGCTGCTTTCCCCAGAGAAATATTGTATTATGTGCAATTGATATTCTTCCTCTTTCTGCTTATTGTTTTGATCGATCATTTTTTGTTTCCATTGTAAAGAGTAGAGTAGATTATTTTCGTGTGATTTATGTTCCAGGACAAAAGAAGAATCTTGTTTCATTCACGGTATTGGAATACCATGGCTATGATTTAATTTTTAGTAAGGGAAAGGTTTTCCTAAGATGCATCGCTATCGTACAGGTGAAAAAAATTGATGTATGAGTCAAGAACTTGTATGCTCTTGAGCTATAAGATGCATGCAAAGCCTTGAGGAGAAAAGCAAAGGTTAGATACTTGGTGGTTGAGAGGAAGAGTGAATTACCTTTCAGAAGCAGTCTTAGAAAATTCCACAGCCACAATTGGAGAATCAGAGAGGATACTAAGTGGAGAGATCCACTCAAGTAGAGAAGAAACAAGCTCAAAATCAGTCTCAAAAAGTTGTAGAGCAGCTACAATTGGAGAAGAAGAGAGGAGACTGAGTGGAGGCATCCAAGTGGGAAGAGAGAGCACATGCAACCATACCTCTAGGTGAGAGGTGGGGTGATGTGAACCAAGAGGGCAGAAATTTGGGTTAGATCCATTGAGAGGTTTTGTCTCATGGATCATACCTTGTTATGGGAGCCCACAATACATAGTAGTAAGACACACCATTGGTGGTTGATGCAGTCAAATATCAAAGCGATAAAGGCAGAGGTTAGTAGTATTTAGATCTTGGAAAATACAAAGTAGAGTTGAAAACAGTGCAGATAGGTAGAGTCAATAGAAGCATACAATTTTTAGTTGACAGAGGCAGAGCTAGTAACAGTTAGAGACCTTGGTGATAGACACATCATATTGATTTAGGTTGGATTTTTTTTCTTTCGGTTTCACGAGTTGATGTAGTAATAACACAAGAGAGAAGTGTTGAATGTAGAACATTCCAAAGGTTTAGGACTTGGATAGATCTGAATTCCTTTCTTTTTGAGATGAAGTGTTAAAAATGGCAACAAGAAATGCTAAAAACATCTAGAAATTCCAATTTAATTTGTCCTTATTGAGTTATGTAAGTGTGATCCCTAAATTTTAGGGGTCCATATTGAGTTTATTGGACTTGTATTTATATAACTCAGTCTAATTGAGTTATAGTTAGTTAAACTAGTTCTAACTGTTGGAGGAGCTAGTAGAGGTTTAGTAGTGAGTTAGTGCACTAGTGCATCCTCAGTGCCACACCAGATTACTAAATATTCACTCAATAATAACTCAGACATGTCTGTTAAGAGGAGGTGTCTCTTTCCTTATTATAGTGTGGCAAAGTATCACAACATGCAGTTGGGAGTTGCACTATGACGTCGAGTGTTTTAAACCTAGGCTTAATTCTCTCTGCTGGTGGACATACGTTTCTCATAGGAAATGAGTTAAAAACTAACATGTTACTTGAAGTACGTGAATAGTAACATAAAAAGTAGTTTTACCTCTCATCTTTACCATTTCATTTCAAGTTTGGGATTTTGGAGCTCTGGAGTTGTTTTCCCCCTCAAATTTCATCAGCTGATTTTGGGAAATCTAGTGGACTATTCCCTGCTTCTGGGCCCTTGGTGTCACACCCCCAATTCTTTTTTCGTTAAATTGGTTGGGTGTGGCACCGCCTAAGTAACCAAAATTTTCCATTATTGTCTTACTTTACAAACTACGCCTTTTAACATTCATTATAACCATGAATAACTTCATAATGTGTGGAAACCATTATAAAATAGCATGATAGAACAACAGCAAGAGTACAAGCATATGCAAGATAATCTTTTTATTATATAAGAGAGAGTTTGTACAATGGCTAGGAGCGAAGCTCCACCGGCGTTCATAACCAAGGTCGGGCACCCGTCCGTGCAAGAGCGCACGGCGGTCACACCTCGCCTTACCCAACAATACAATATACAATATACAAGACTTTGCCCGAACGGGCGGGCATGCCCGTGCACACCCACATGACCCACAAACGACTTGCGTTCACAACCGAACTCACAACTGGCGGGTGGGCGCCTCACTACGCCCTCCACCTGCACCTCCAACCACCTACACGAAGTGCCCATGTCACCTTTCCCGACTCAGCGGGTGCATCACCAACGCCCCTTCAAGCTACGGCTTAATGCGACTTCGCACCTTCCAATTGAGTGATGGATGTCTGTGATGATCGTTGGTTCGAATGACCAACTCTCCATAAGTTTATATGCTTCCATGGTGTGGCGACCTCACCTGCGGCTGACCCACCAAAGCACCCAAGCCGACATGCTCAAACGATGTACAAAACCATCCTTATAAGTCAGCCTGCCCTTCGTTTTCCACGCCCAACTTGCCATATAACCGATGGTTCGCCAATACACCCTCATAACATGTTGCACCTTTGGTTACCATCACACTTTTATGACTTAGTCGATTTTCGCGGAGGTAGGCACGCGCGCCCGGTCACCTAATGACCGCATGGCGTTACATCCTCCCCCATTGGAAATCATTGTCGCCCTCGACAATCCCGACTGCCTCGGTATCTTTTGTTCATACTTCGCAATCTTCTTCTTCCATCTCCAAAGCGAGTCCTCCGATTCCCAACTCTCCTCTTCAGGTGCATTCTTCCATCTGACAAGATACTCCCGTTTCATGTGGCAACCAACCCTTGTAGTTCTGAAGCTCAAAATCGTCTCCAACTCCAATCCTGGTTTATCCACAATCCCGGCTGGTCGTCTCGGCGGTTCAACTCTCTCTGGATGATCAGTGTCAAGTCTGCATCTCTTCAAGTGACTAATTTGAAAAACTGGATGCTTCATGTGCATATGGTGCGGAAGCTCCAGCTCATAAGCAACTTCCCCCACTCTCTTCTTCACCTGGAATGGTCCCTCATACTTCCATGTCAGTTTTCTTGTAGTCCCCTTGGCTAGCTAAAATTTCTCCCCGATAATCCTGAGAAACACCATATCTCCCACACTAAAGTGCACATCCCATCTTCCCCTATTAGCATACTTCATTCTCCTTGGAGCATCGTGCAAGCGCAATCGTGCCAACTCCAAGGTCTCCTCCCAAACCTTCATGAACTTCTTCGCATGAGGACTCCTCAAAAAACCCCTTGTCACTACAGTATGTGGTGCAACCGACATCTGTCCATTTACCAGCTCAAATGGACTATACCCTATCACAGAACTCTTTTGAACATTGTAGCTAAACTATGCAATATCCAAGAGTTCAGGCCAATTCTTCTTATTAGCTGTCACATAATGTCACAAATAGTCCTCCAGCAATGCGTTGATTCTCTCGGTCTGCCCATTTGTCTGCGGATGGTAACTTGAACTCATCAACAACTCTGTCCCGACTAGCTTGAACAATGTGGTCCAAAATCTGCTTGTAAAACGGATCTATATCCGACACAATGCTCAATGGCATCCCCCAATACATCACTATGTTCTTAAAGAACAACTCCACAGTCCACTCGGCTCCACAAGGCATCTTTGTAGGAACAAAGACAACATACTTGGAAAAACGATCAACCACGACCATGATCCCATTATACTCCTGAACCTGTGGTAACTGAGTGATGAAGTCCATCGAGACACTCATCCATGGCCTCTTAGGAATCGGTAAAGGCTGCAACAGTCCTCCTTGTCTCTGAGTATCTGATTTCTCCTACTGACAAATGATGCATGTATGTACATACTCCTCCACATCCTCTCACATCTTCTCCCAAAAGAATCCTCTCTCCAACAATGCCAAAGAATGATACTTCCCTGGGTGGCCAGCCCACGGATAATCGTGGCACTCCTTCCAAAGGTGCCTCCTGAGACTAGATGACTTTGGAACATAGAGTCGGTTTCCAAAGAACAAGAACCCGTCCCATAGAAAGAACTTTCCTGTCTTCCCCTCCTTTATCTGCTTCACTATATTCTGTGCCAAACTATCGGTTTCAACACTTTCCTTGAGTTTATTCTGCATCTCTTCTGACATCTGAACCCGACTTCTACTCCTTGCTGCCCGGTCTTCACCCTCCAATGCTGCAAGTTGTCCCTTCCTACTAAGGGCATCTACTAGCGCATTGTGTCTACCCGATCTATACTCAATAGACATGTCGAATTCTGCCAAGAATTCCTGCCAACGAGCTTGTTTTGCAGAAAGCTTCGATTGTGATGCAAAATAACTTGCTGCAACATTGTCAGTCTTGACAACAAACGGTTTCCCAATCAGATAATGCCTCCACACATGAAGACAGTGAATGATTGCAGTCATCTCCTTCTCATGAACCAGATACCTTCGTTCTCTATCCTGCAACTTCCGACTCTCATACGCCACTAGATGCCCATCCTGCATAAGAACCCCTCCTATGGCAAAATATGAAGCATCAGTGTGTACTTCAAACGGTCTCCGGAAGTCAGGAAACTTCAGTATCAGTGCTGTAACCATCCTCCTCTTCAAGTCATCAAATGCCTTTTGACATTTATCCATCCAACACCACCTCTTGTCTTTCTTCAATAAGTCTATCAGTGCCGATGTCATCTTGGAGTACCCTTCTACAAACTTCCATTGGTAGTTGGTCATGCCCAAGAACACCCTCATCTCATGGACATTCTTTGGTTCAACCCAATCCTCAATTTCCTTCACTCTGCTCGGCTCCATCCGTATGTACCATTGACCAACGATATACCCAAGGAACTGAATCTCGGTCTGAGCGAACACACACTTAGACTTCTTCAAGAACAACTAATTTTCCCTCAGTGCCTCAAACACCATCACCAAGTGCTTCTTAAGATCCTCCATGTTGTCACTGTACACCACTATATTGTCCAAGTACACTACTACGAACGAATCCAAGTATGGTTGTAGAACATCATTCATCAAATTGAAAAATGTAGCAGGAGCATTGCACAACCCGAATGGCATAACAAGGAACTCAAAGCTACCATACCTTGTTACTATCGGGGTCTTCTTCTCGTCTCCTTCAGCTGTCCACACCTCATAATACCCATGCCTCAAGTCCATCTTGGAAAACACTTGGAATTTCGCAAGCTTGTCAAAGCAATCAGCAGCCAATGGCAAAGGATACATGTTCCTTACCGTCTACTTGTTCAATGCATGGTAATCATAGCACATCCATAGCTCATTCGAATCCTTCTTCCACTGGAACAATACCGGAGCTCCATAAGGGGACTTTGAAGGTCTAATGAAACCTGCATCACCTAACTCCTTTAGCTGTCATTTCAATTCCTCTAACTCAGGCCCTGATAAATGATAAGGTGCTTTAGCCGGGGGTTTCTTCCCTGGTTCAAGATCAATGCTATGGTCCACTGCACACCTTGGTGGAAGTTTCTTCAGCAGCTCATCGGGCATCAAATCCACATACTTGGTCAGCACTTCAGAAATATCGGCTGGAACAGGTGTCCCCACTCCATCACCTTCGACTCCCTTAAACATCATTGCACATGTCTCCATATCTGACTCCTTCATAGCCTTCTCCAAACTCAGTGCAGAAACATGCTACACCTTGACTTCCCTCCTTTTCCTATGAGTGGGCAAAGTCCAAGTTTGTGACTGTCCAACCAGCACCACCTCATCACAGAAGGGGACAACAATAGCCCTGTTGCCCAACTGACCCTTCTAGTCTTTTATCTGCACCGGCACTTCGTGTGCCAAACCCGCCACCTTAGCTCTAGAGTTCACTACCTTGACCTCCATATTCAATGGGAAGATCATCAATCTGACCTCTTTTGCCAACTGTGTCATCATGAAGTTATGAGTGGCCCTCGTGTCCACTAGAGCTTGAATGGTCTTGCCACGGACCATCAAGTCCACAAAACCCAGACTATTCATCCATGATTTCTCCATAACTTTTCCCTGCCTATTTTTTTGTCCACTACGTTCATCATCAAGCAATGGCTTCACCACCTGTGAACTTGCTCTGCTACCAACTGTCACACCCCCAATTATTTTTGCATTAAATTGGTCGGGTGCGGCACCACCTAAGTAACCAACACTTTCCATTATTGTCTTACTTTACGAACTACACCTTTTAACTTTCATTATAACCATGAATAACTTCATAATGTGCGAAAATCATTATAAAACAGCATGATAGAACAACAACAAGAGTACAAGCATATGCAAGATAATCTTTTTATTATATAAGAGAGAGTTTGTACAATGGTCGGGAGCGAAGCTCCACTGGTGGTCATAACCAAGGTCAGGTGCCCACCCGTGCAAGAGCACATGACGGTCACACCTCACCTTACCCAACAATGCAATATACAATATACAAGACTTTGCCCGAATGGGTGAGCGCACCTGTGCACACCCGCATGACCCACAAACGACTTGCGTTCACAACCGAACTCAAAACCAGTAGGCGGGCGCCTCACTACGCCCTCCACCCGCACCTCCAACTGCCTACACGAAGTGCCCGTGTCACCTTGCCTGACTCGGCGGGCGCATCACCAACGTGCCTTCAAGTTGCGGCTTAATGCGACTTCGCACCTTCCAATTGAACGATGGATGTTTGCGATGATCGTTGGTTCAAATGACCAACTCTCCACAAGTTTATATGCTTCCATGGTGTGGCGACCTCACCCGCAGCCGACCCACCAAAGCGCCCAAGCCGATGCGCTCAAACGATGTGCAACTCCCTCCTTATAAGTCAGCCTACCCTTTGTTTTCCACGCCCAACTCGCCATATAACCAACGGTTCATCAATACGCCCTCATAACATGTTGCGCCTTTGGTTACCATCGCACTTTTATGACTTAGTCAATTTTTGCGGAGGTAGGCACGCATGCCCGGTCGCCCGATGAACGCAGGGCATTACATTTGGGGTTTGAAGAAATTTCTCTCCCTCCATCGCACCTAGCCTACATTGAAAAGTCCAATGCATACTAAGCTGGACACTGGCTAGTTAATATGCATCTCACCCTGTGCACAGGCAGGGTGCGATGGGCATAGAAGAGAAACTTTGGACAATGATTCTTCATGTAAATATTTCCTATTTTTTCTCAAAAATGGATCATAGTTCATCTTTTGTTTGTGTTTCAGAGATTTATCAAATCAAGATGGTCATCACATGGCATGAACACGAGCATGAAGAAGAGGACATGATTGCCTTACATGTTCAGGGTGCTGTTACTGCACTGCGAAACTGTGGCTTGCAAAAATTCTTTTGCATATACAGCATGAGGAAACAAATTAGTTTGTTGCAATATTTTCTCGATGCACGGGATCTGATCAACCAAGTATTCCATATTAGAGGAAAATCAATTCCATTGACAGTCGAGGATATCTACTTTTTGACGGGCTTATCGAGGCGTGGTGCTCCTCTCTCACTATCAGGATCTACCTATGGGGGTGAATTTGTCAGGGATTATATTCACCAGTTTTGTAGAGATGGATCTCATTTTAGCAGGGATGGCAAGATCAATATCCAAGACATCACTAATCGGCCCTTAAGGACCATTTTATTCACCTTTTCTAGATTGGTTGGTAGCACAACTCTTCATTTGGCCAACATATCTTATATGCAGTACGCCCTGGAATGCCTGGAACCAAAGGTATTCAACTGGTGTGAGGCAATACTTCCGGTCATAAAAGAGCAACTCTCCAAGGTAAAGAATGGAAGATCCAAGAACTTTGGCTACGGTTCCATTTTCACTACTTTCGCGTTGGAGAGGATTCCATTGATCTAGCCATAGTACATTTCACTATGATTGCCAGCACCGAGGGAACCACAGATGTAGCATGGGCTAATCTCATGGCCAGACATGCTGGTCAGTCACAGATTTCTTTCTCTGATGCCTTCTTTGAGTGGTTCGATCGTCAGGAGATGGTCTTTGCAAAGTATCCATACATTGGGATGGATTTCCGAGGTGACTCGGATTTGGTGTTACGGGCTGGCGAGAAGTGGAGTGTTATGGGTAAAATGATTTGACCATATCTTTATTTATCAGTTATATAATATTTTTGTGTTTTTAAATGTTATCAAGACTAGTTGAACTCATATGTGTGTGCAGATACTGGGCCAATGTGACCAATGGTACACCCACGGGCACCAGTAGACATTATAGTAGGAGAGATTGTAGGGAGGACCTTCCTTTGAGATTTGGACATATCAGAGACCCTGGCAGTGCTGTAATATTAGATCGACGGCCTCACTCTCGGTATTCAGGATGTGAGGACCGACGAGTTACCCTTGAGGTTACAACGTCATACTACTGGTGTGTTGAGTCGATGGACTAGGCTCATGCGTATGATTGCACAGGAGATGACATGTTATCACCAACACCATTATTCTAGGGTGCTTTTTTGTGTTCATTTTTGAGTTTCTTGGTCATATGACTCATTTTCTCTTAGACACAAATCATTTTGTAAAAACTATAAATAGTTATATATTTTTTATTTTCGGAGTTCTATTTTGGTTAAGTTATGTGATCTTGATGCAAATGTTAATGTGAAATGCTTTTCTTTACAAATGCTGCAAATGTCTATCTAACACATAATTTGCTAATGAATCAGTTAATGTGTTTAAGTTTCTAGAAATGTGTTGATATTGAATGGAATCAAACTTCCTTTCGAAAATCATGACTCTTAGGAACATACGATAGATAGTTGGGTTCCAAACAGAATAGATGCCAGTAAGTTGTAGAATGACGAGTTGTGAATCTAGCTTGACAACAAGTCAGTGTATGCCATGTGAAATGGCATCAGAGGGAAGCTCCATCAATGCGTTGTACTCAATGATGTTGTTTGTTGATCGACCAATACATATCCCCCTGAAACTCACCAACTCGTCGCTTGGAGAAAAAATGGCCCAGGCTACAGAAGATAGGTTCCACGTACTACGACTACCTCCATCAGCATATCCAATGAATGTTTCCAAACAATATGACATCTACAACAAATTCAAAGTGGATTACCTAACCAAAACGACAACTCTTAACGAAAACAAAAATGTAACAAAAATGTAGCAAAAACAAATTTACTAAGAGATTACTACACTTAATCAAGCATAGTAACACTTAAGATATAATCCGTTTCAGGGATGTGACATTGGAATCCCATCATAATCTACCAGTTCGTAGGCTCCTTTTGCCAATACTCATTTAACAATGTAGGGGCCCATCCATAATGGTTCAAACTTACCTGCTCCCAATTTGTCAAAGTCCTGATCGTACAACAAGACCAGGTCACCTTTTGAGAAGATGCGAGGCTTGACATTTTTGTCAAATTACGTGTTGACACGTTTCTTATGTGCTTCGTTAGCCAATGTGGCATCATGAAGGGTTTCATCCTAGTGGATTAGTTCCAAGAAGTGAGCCTATTCCTCTGAAGTTTCAGGAAGTAGATCGATTGTGAGCTTGAGAGATGAAATTTCACACTGAATCGGTAAGACAGCTTCCACGCCATACACCAACTGAAAGGGTGTAAATCTGGTCACATTTCTCACCGATGTCTTATATGCCCATAGAGTTGAGTATAGGATTAAGTGCCAATTCTGTTTGTGGACTACAATCATACTTTGCAGCATGTGCTTTAGGACTTTGTTGATTGCCTCAACCTGTCCATTAGCTTGCGAATAATATGGAGTAGAACTATCGTGGGACAGTCCTAATTTGGCAGTCAATTAAACCATCATTTGATTGCAAAAATATGATCCATGATCTGTGACTATAGCCTGTGGAACACCAAATCTAGAGACTACATGATTGAAAAATAAAAGAGCAGCCGTTTTGCCACTGTTGTTTAATGTAGGCATCACCTCGGCCCATTTTGTAAAATAGTCGACCACGACTATGATATACCCATGCCCCTTAGCCTAGGTGGGGTTACATGTCATGAAATCTATGCCCCGTTTAGCAAATGACCCAACAACAACCACTGGATGCAGCGGTGTAGGTGGTAATCTGGTTTTGCTGTCGAAAATCTGACAAGCATGGCAACTTTTGACCCCAATTATGTAATCTTTGAATATAGTGGGCCAGAAGTAACCAGCTTATAAGATTTTTTGTGTCGTAGCGTAACTAGATTGATGCCCCCCACACGCACTTGAATGACAATCATTCAAGACTTTTGCGGCCTCCTCATGCATGAGGCACCTTCGCAGAACTGTATTGACACCACGATGGTAAAGTGTATCACCGACGATCATGTAGTCTTTGGCTTCGTATTGAGTACATTGTTGTTCAGAGTGAGAGGTGTTAGGCCTAAAGGTTTGGGATTGGAGATAGATCAGTATATCTCCATACCACAGATCACTTGATGATATCAGAAACATAGTTTCATCCACAATTGATGATTTAGATGTTGAATCGTTGGATGACGATGGGAGATCACAAAGTAACTTCGCGAAGACTAGAGATTTCTTTGATTTAGATTTCGTGAATTCCAGATCAAGCTCTTGCAAAATGACTATCCATTTGGAATATTTGATCCCTCAAAATTGACTCGACATGTTGTAGGTCATAGCGTTGCAATCTAACAGAATGGTAGTTTTGCGAAAGAGTATATAGTGTCGAAATCTCTGTACTACTTGAACAGCTGCTAGAGCTAGCTTTTCAACATAGGAGTACTTGCTTTCTGTATCACTTAAGTTTTAGCTTAAATAATATACCAGATGTTCTATTCCATTGTCTTCTTGTACTAAAACCATTGCGATGGTTGTATATGTAACGACAAGATACAAGATTAAGTCTTTTTGATAGTCAGGAGCGTACATTAATGATGCTTTTACTAGGGAATCCTTTAAAGCATCAAAGGAAGCTTGCGCAACCTGATCCCAGTTGAAGGGTACTTATTTTTTCAAAAGATGCATATAAACTTAAGCAAGTTCAGCATAATTTGAAATGGACCTCCTTAGAAAGTTTGCTTTCCCTTGGAGTTTCTGAATCTAAAGAAAATTGTAAGGTGGAGGCATGTCAATAATTTCTTGAACCTTACATGGGTCGAGTCGAATTCCGTTCTTAGAAACTATGAAACCAAGTAATCTACCAAAACCAACACAAAACACACACTTGTGTGGATTGAGTCGTATATTGTAGTGTCGACAACGTAGAAATATAGCTCTAAAATGCTGCAGATGATTAGTCCACTTTCGTGAATGAGTCGGTAGATCATCGAGATATGGTTGAACGATGTGCTTGATGTCATGGAAGGCATAGTTCATTTCCCTCTGAAAAGTTTCCCCTGCATTCTTCAAACTGAAAGGTAGTTTACAATATGCGAATGTGCCTCATGGGCATATAAATGTAGTCTTTGACTGGTCCTGTGGGCGGATATTGATTTGATTCTATCCAAAAAATCCATCCATAAATGAAAAGATTTTGCATCCGACACATTCATCAATTACCTGGTCGATGAAGGGTGTAGGGTAGTTGTCTTTTGGAAAAGCTTGATTTACATCCCTATGATTGACACACACTCTAATCGTTCCTTGCTTTTCATCACAGGAACAATATTTGAGACCTAATCAGTTAGAGGAACAGGGTAAATGAAACCAACATGTAAAAGTTTTTCAACTTTTGCATTAATGGAAGTATCTTTCTTCAGATGAACTGGTCGAAGCCGTTGCCATACTAGTTTAAAATTTGGATACATCTTGATTTCATGTTCAATGATGCTCGAGTCAATGCTTGGCATTTATTCATATGACCATGCAAAGACATCTCTGAATTCGTGAAAGAGAGCGCAATATATTTCCAGTTCTAAAGTAGAACAAGATTTGCCAACATGAATATTCTCTACAACATTAGGTTTGGTCGAGATATTAATGGCGATAGTCTCTTCAATATTGGACAGATTTCACTCGGAATCCACCGTATTTATAGTATTTGATAGAAAATAAAAAACTGAAGGATGATTAAGGTTGCTAGAATAGTCTTCATTGTTATATTAAAGCTGGGAATGATGGTGGTAATCTTCCCATGGTGCCTCTCCTATCATCATCTACTGAATGATTCCTTCGTCTGTAGAATGTATATGATACCAAGGATCAGGAGAGGTGCCATGCTCTAGAGACTTGTCTATCAAAACACTTAATGAGTGTTGATTTGGGTTTGCCGTCTAGGCCGAGAAAATTGATTGCTACAAAATTTCTTTGGGGCTTGGGGGAAACACCTCGCGATGATCCACACTATGAAAATGGTCAGAGTTCTTCTTAATCTTTGATGATGCAGAAGATATCATATGACAGGTTTCCACTATGGCCACTTCCTCCAGATTACTTGGAGGCGGGACGACAAAAGTACCCATTAAGGCAGGGTCTTTTAGGAGACCTACTCCGACATTTTGAAGCAATTGAGAGCTTCCATGGATCATTGGAATGCTTCCAGTAGCTTGTGAACTATTGGAGAAAAAGGTTAGTTGGTCAATTATTGTAATTTCATCTTGGAAGGGAAATGAAATATTTCTAAAATATGTTGACACAACTGTTATCGGGAAATCTAGTGTCCACTTGGAGTTGCTAGTCCCACTAAGATAGGTAGCTATCTTAGAAAGAAACAAGGTAAAACTACTTTCACTTTCCTTTATGAGAAGTAGATAAGAGGGGAACAAAGGACACCAACCTTAGTCTTGCACTTGGTTCCTTGCTTGGTTCCTCTCCCTTCTCACAGATCTTTGCCGCTTCCTTCCTCACTTTAGAGAGCACCTGTAGAGTCAAAGCAGCATAACACTATCGATGTACAGAGATCTACAATCATAAACAATATAGGACCAAATACATATTGACCACACAAATTCATATATCATCAAACATACAAGAATGTGGAGGAAAAATTGAATAGCTTTATTAATATCAAGAACAACAAAGAGGATTACAACCCATTGTTCTGACCCAGTGTCATCCTCCTAGCATGAAATCTCTTCTTCACCTCATGAAAATCTTACATCACCCAACACTATGATGTTCCACAAAGAATCCAACAACACTTCCTTACAAAATACAAGATTCTAGCCTTTGGATCTTTGTGATGAGGGACCCATATATAGATATTTGCAGGGGGGTGAGTCAGCTGTTGGGTTTTTGATTAGTGTCCTCTCTTTGATAGTTGGTTCCACTTGGAGATTCATGATCTCTTACTCATCCCTGAGTGAATCCAAAGAGGCAAGTGTCACAGGAGAAGTTTCTGGAAGATTCCATGATCATCCACCTTGCAAACTGTCTCTTCCATTTGCCTACTCTCGCTCATCGCACCCTATAGAAGGGATATCCAGTATGCATTGCACCTTTTGCAGTGAGCAGGTGAGATGCATCGCACCCTTAGCACTTAGCAACCTTGTAGTCCAGTTTTGACTATTTCTAAGTAGTTTTCCATGGAGAACTTTTGGAAAATGATGTGATCAGCTGACCTTGCTCCTTTAAGGTGTGAAGCAACACTTTTAGGGACTTAGAAGCCCTTGGTTTATGGACATATATGATTGGGGTTGCAGTGCCCAAAAATGTCTATAACAGTTGCCCCCTAAAGCATGAGGTCGTTAATATTTTGATGTCAGGTGAAATGCTTTATCATGAGTATCTGAGGCTTTTTGAACTGGAAGGTGACCTGTAATAAGATACAATACAATACATTATCTTCATAAAATTTTCATGATCTAGCTGAGGCGGGCATTCCAATGCTCAGCTTTATAAATTCATTTTCATGTACATAGGAAAGACAACCGTCTATGTGGCAGACTGATGATTCGGATAGAGTCATCATCCTTTGATTCGGATGATCATCTATTCGACAATGATGTACATTTGATGTCTTTATTTTCATAAATATATCACAGCCCGGATGGATGAAACTATATATGAGGTCTTCAAACTCATTCAATCTTCACTCAAAGTACAAATCGATCCATGTGAAAAATGTTTTGGAGTCAAACATGGAAAGACATCACTTGATTACCAACCAATGATGTAAGTTGTTAACAGACGTGAGAGGAATCACCGATAATGATGATGACCCTCAAGGTAGGCCAGCAATTCACTTGGCATCAAACACCACGTAAAATCTTTCGGTCGAAGGCCATTGATGTAAACCTGTTGTCGGAAGTGAGAAACTTGCCATTGAGGCATGCATGCTTCAAAGTACTGAAAAGGTTGTTCCTAGGTCGACTTCTTGGATAATGAGATGATGTCGACAAGAAGTGACCCATCGTAGGAGGGCCTTAATGAATCCCACATATATGACACGTAATGGAGCAAATGATTTTGTGGAGGTGAAAACGATCTGATGACACAAGGTTTAGGGTGGTGGTCATGAAAGAATGGAGCGTGAATGTATTGCAGCAGATGAGACACGGATGAATTCTCTGAGTGACTTCTCTTGAACATATCGGTGACACTAAAATTGATTGGTAGCATTAACCCCAAAGATGGATGGTGTGATGGACCAATGGTAATATGACTAGTGAATGGAATAACCCAACCCGACTCAGACATGGAGTGAAAGTGTCATGTTCAAGAGTGACTTGCTACCAACAACGTTTCTTCAAGTTTTCTTCCAAATTTTTCCCCAGTCATTGTTGACCAGTACCTCTTTATTTTTATCAAGCTTAAGGAGGATAACATATGCTTGTTTTATAATTCTCCCTTCTGGCAAACCCGTCACTATGTTTTAACGAGTCTAGCGATATTGAAACTCGTTCTTGCCTGCATGGACAAGTTTGTTGCTATTGGTTTTATTGAGTTTAACGACAAAGATAACTCGGTCCTTTTTAAATTTTAGAGAGTCTGAAAAGGGACAGAAAGAAACTCCAATAATCCTTTTTCGTCATATAAGCCCTTAAGTCCGAAAAAGTATAAAATAATACGAAAGGGATGAATTTTCGATAGTTTTAACGAGCCGAACAAAATAAGCGCTCGATCTTTTTGTGTAATAATCCCTCAGGTCCAAAAATATTAAAATCTAGAGGAGGGATAACACTTCTGATAGCTTTAACAAGTTGGAGAGGCCAATTGCTTGGCAATATTTTCATATTTTATGAGTCAGATGAAAAGAGCTTAAAGAAGACTCGTTTTTTTAGGAATGAGTGATGATTTCGTGTAGCAGCTGATTCCAGGTAAGGTTTAGAATTTTCCAATCACTGCAGTGTCACAAGGATGGCTGACAAGATCACTTGTCGCAGGTGTTCCTCAAAAAGGGTAAAAAATCAAATGGAGGCGTATGATCGGCTAAAACAGAGTGGAGGTGATGATGAGAACACGACCAAGGCTAAAAAGCTAATGATAATGCATTCACAATGGTTATTTATCGGAGATTGGTTCATTTTTTAATGAGCTTAAACTCTAGGGGAAACATTTGCTCATCGCTTAGGTTTAACTTTTAATGAGATTGAACTTCACATAAAATCTGCTCGTGGTGGGTTTATTTTTTAACGAGTTTGAACCCTGGTAACATTGCTAGTGATAAGTTTGCATGCCCCCAGCATAATAATGCAAATCGAGGTGCATGCCATCCAAGCTTCATTGCATTGAACACAGTGGTCGGAATGAAGGTTTACCTTCGAGATCTTTGAAAGACTCGACTTGGATTTTACGAGATTATAATCAAAGATTCGATTTGGAAAGGGATTTGTTTCATTTTTTAATGAGGTTGACATAGTAAAAAAACTATCCTCATTACTCCTTGTTTCATTTTTTTAAGAAGGTTGACATGAGATAAGAACCGTCCTCAGAATCCACCGTATTTACAATATTTGGTAGAAAATAAAAAACTAAAGGATGATTAAGGTTGCTGGAATAATCTTCGTGGTAATCCGAAAGATGGGAATGATGGTGGTGATCTTCCCTTGGTGCCTCTGCTATCATAATTAACTGAATGATTCCTTCATCTGTAGAATCTACATGCGACCAAGGATCTAAAGAGGTCCCATATTCCTTAGAACTATCTATCCAAACACTCGATGATCGTTGATTTGGCTTTGCCCCCCATGCCAAGAAATTGATTGCTACAATATTTCTAAAATGGCGATGATCCATGCTGACAAAATGTCCGAGAATCTTCTGAATCTTCTAGATATAGAAGATATCATATTACAGGTTCCTTGCTCCTTGCTCCTTGTTCCTTGCAGGTCCCTTGCTCCTTTAAGGTGTGAAGCAGCACTTTTAGGGACTTAGAAGCCCTTGGTTTATGGACATATATGATTGGGGTTGCAGTGCCCAAAAATGTCTATAGAAGTTTCCCCCTAAAGCATGAGGTCGTTAATCTTTTGATGTTGGGTGAAATGCTTTATTATGAGGATCTGAGGTTTTTTGAACTGGAAGGTGACCTATAATAAGATACAATACAATACATTATCTTCATAACATTTTCATGATCTAGCTGAGGTGGGCATTCCAATGCTCATCTTTATAAATTCATTTTCATGTACATAGGACAGACAACCATCTGTGCGGCAGACTGATAATTTAGATAGAGCCATCATCCTTTGATTCGGATGATCATCTGTTCGACAATGATGTAAATTTGATGTCTTTATTTTCCTAAATATATAATAGCCCGGATGGATGAAACTATATCTGTGGTCTTCAAACTCGTTCAGTCTTCACTCAAAGTACAAATCAATCCATGTGAAAGATGTTTTGGAGTCGAACATGGAAAGACATCACTTGAAAACATGGGTGAGCCAGGACTAAATGGAATTTTAGGCTTTATTCAGCTAGATAATTTTAAGTTGTTTGTTGAGGATTGACATTGAATTAAGAGGACTATGAATCCTAATGTTAAATATATGTGATGTGTCATGTGATATGAATAGAATATTTAAATGGAGTTGAAATATGGATTTGGTATTTGGAAAAAAACATGTGTGAGGAATAATTATAGTTGATTTTTGGCATTATTCAACGAAAAGTAGTCAAAGTCGCATAAATATAGGTAATTTTAAAAATAAAGGAGGGGGAACACCTCTTCCACTGACAAATGTGGGTGAAAGTTTCTCCACTATAGTTCATTGTCGATAGCGGGAGCCAAAAGAACAAGTGAAGTGGTTGGGCCTAATGACGACAACACATCCAGAGTCATAAAACATTGAATGGCTTCACCAAGGATGACATCTTCACGTCAGCCAGCAATGTCCCCTTCAACTACAACATTAAGCCTTTCACGAATGAGGTATTGTGTGATGTTTCTCCTCTTGAAGTTTGTGATGTATTATTAGGAAAAACATACTTGTGGAAGTGGCATGTTGTATATGAGTGTAGACCTCACTCTATGATTATTACTTTGGGCAATAAGTTGTATAGGATAACATAGGTAACCTGGCCTACCACCATCTCTTTGATCACTACAAAGAAATGTAGTAAGATCATTTCCAGACCAGGAAATTTATCTTCCTTATGATTTTTCCTTAGGGAAAGAAGAAGGTTATTCCCAAGGCTCCTAGATAGGGCTACTCCATAGCACCAGTAGATGGAAAAGGTCATGGAGGAGCATGAGGACATTTTCACCTCACCTACAGGGGTTCCTCTACACTGTCAGGTCAAGCACTCCATTGACCTAACCATGAGCAAGCCACTACCCAATGGACCAATCTATTGACGCTCTGTTTTGTAGAATGATGAGATCAAGAGGTAGATTTAGGAGCTGTTACAGAAATGACACATTAGTCCAAGCTCATCACCCAGTGGGAGCTCAATTATATTGGTACAAAAGAAGGACAAGACATGGAGACTTTGTATTGAATATCAGACACTAAAAAATATCACTGTTCAGAATAGGTACACAATCCCACTAATTGATGACCTTCTGGAACATATGAAGGGGGCCAAATATTTCAGCAAGATTGACTTGAAGTTCCATTATCAATATGGGCCTATCGAACCCTCCAATGTGTGGAATATTTCCCTCAAATCCAAGGAGGGCCTTTTTGAATGGTTAGTCATGCCTTTTGGCTTGATGAATGGTCCCACAACCTTCATGAGATTGATGGATGACATCTTGTAAACCTTCACCAATGCATTCACGGTGGTGTATTTAAATGACGTATTGATCTTTAGCCATATTTGGGAAGAGAACCTCCACCATATTCAATAGGTCCTTCAAACCCTACGAAAACACAAGTTGTGTGTCAATTTGGATAAATGCACTTTTGGTATGACCCAAGTGAAATATTTTGGGTACGTCATTGATGAGAAAGGTGTGCATTTGGACCCAACCAAGATACAACTCATTAGGGATTGGCTAGCCCCAACAACAATAATAGAGCTCCACAAATTTCTAGGTCTTTCTAATTTCTACCGTAGGTTTGTGTTGGTGTTCTCTTAGATCACTTGGTGTTTAAGTCAAGTCATGAAGGGTGGAGTGAAAGAGTTTTTTTTTTGGTTTGAAACCCAACATAAGGTGTTTGATGAGTTGAGGCATATCCTCTTCTCTGCACCAATACTAACATTACCAAACTTGCAACAACCATTTAAGATTGAGACAAACACCTTTGACTATGTTATTGATGTAGTTCTTACTCTGCAAGGACATGTAGTAGCTTACCACAGTGAGACACTTTCATAAAAAGTTCTAAAGTGTCCCACTTATGAAGAAGAAATGTATTCCATTGTGCAAGCCTATCATCAATGGAAGCATTACATTCCAAGGAAGGAAATAGTCATCCACACATACCACTGACTAGTTTAGTTTATATAGACATAAGGGAAGTTGTAGAATGATCACCATTAGAAATGGTCCACATACCTGCAACAATTCCATTTGAACATTAAGTACAAGAAGGGAAACACCAATAATGTTGCATACCACTTCAGCTGACCACTAGGCATTGCACTGATAATTTTGATAAACTCTTATGGGCATGAGACTTTAGGGTGGCCGCATCTTTACGAGATCAACCTAGAATTCAGCAACACATACTAGACACTCCTAGAAGATAAGAAAGTTCCAAATTTTCACCTTTAGGATGCATTGTTATGCCACATGGGACATATTTTTTTTCCTTAAAGCAAGCATTCCAAGATTATTTGGGAGGCGAACTACAGTTGAATCGCTGGAAATTTTAGAGTAGAGAAAATAGTGGCAGTATTTTAAAAGTATTTTTATTAGCCGAACCTTCATTAGGATGTTGAGAGGTACATTAAATCCTGCAATGTCTGTGTCATTACCAAACCAACCATCAAGAAGCAAGGCCTATATACTCCTCTGCCTAATCCTAATCAACCTTAGGAATCCATATCCATGGATTACATGTCGGGCCTTCCTTCTACTAATCATGGCAACGACAACATTTTTGTGGTCGTCGACAAATTCTCTAAGATGGCCATTATGGCGACCTACAAGAACTGTATCATAGTAGCAGCCACTGCTAAGATCTTATTTGAGTGAGTATGGGTACACTTTGGGATCACATATTCCATTGTATTTGATTGGAACAATAGATTCCTAAGTGAATTTTGGTCAAGTCTCTAGTCAATGACGGATACCAAACTCACTAAGTCCATAGCCTTCCATCCCAAAATTGATGGTTAAACAAAAGTCAACCTGACGATTGTACACATTCTACGCATGTACAACTCAAAGAATGCATGCACATGGGATGAAATCCCCCCGTATGTCCAACACAACTACAACAGAGCTCTCCATAACTCAATGGGCCACAACCTCTTTCAGGTAGGGTTGGGATTTTAGCCATTATTTCCCATTGATGTGGCCATGCCATTTGGAGCTACTTAGGTAGATTCAACTAATGTACAATCAAAAGCCAACAAGGCTAACAAATTCATTAAGTGCATTCAACACATCTGCCAATAGGTCCATGATATATTGGACAAAGCCAATGCTAAGTACAGGTAGTGCCATGATCAACATCGAGTGTCACACAAGTTCCAGGTGGGCGACAAAGTTTGGCTACATTTGTAGAAGGAGCGCCTCACTGGACCCCATCGCAAGCTTCACCTACTCTGATATGGGCCATACACCATCACCAAGGTTGCAGGGAATAATGCTTGGAAGCTCATAATTCCACTGTTCCTTGGTATGCACCCAACGTTCAATGTAGACTGCCTTCAGCCATACTTTCTACCATTGCTAGACACATCCGAAATTGCATAACAACTCACACCAACAAAGCTAAACCCAAAATCCATGGAACATGCCACAAATGGTGAGATCATGGACACATAGATCAAGAAATAATGCTAGAAAAAGATACAACTATATTGGGTTGTCAAAGCTGGACAACTCCTGCACCAAGGCAAGTGGCTCACAAGGGACCAAGTTCAACAGAAGTTTTCCCATCTCATAGAGGAACTCAACACAATGGGGACCATTTCTTCCTAAGAGGGGAGGATTGATCCAAGTATATATTGGTGGCCACCTACCTATTCCACTTTGACCCACAACATTGTCTCTTTTAGTCTTTCAGTTTCCTTAATTGTAGCACAATTTACTATTTTGGCAGTTTTTGGGGTTGTGAACTTTCAGAGCCCTTTTGAGGCCCTGAATGATGTTTCTAAGGAAAATATAGAGATCAAAAATGTCCCATACTTACATTTTCATTATGCTTTGACCTCCTCTTTTAGATCTTTGAAATGAGGTATTATAGTAGAAAAATGGAGATCACATGCCAAAGTTACAATCCCAAGAATTTGATTAACCAATTTACCCAAACGGGGCCCACAATTTTGGCACTTCATCTCCTAGAGTTAGGTTTTGGATTTTTAGAGTTTTCCATTATTTCTCAATAATAAATAGGCCTTTGGGCCTCATTGTAACACAGTTCAAAGGCATCTA
Organism: Pinus taeda; assembly: GCA_000404065.3. Classification (NCBI taxonomy): domain Eukaryota; kingdom Viridiplantae; phylum Streptophyta; class Pinopsida; order Pinales; family Pinaceae; genus Pinus; species Pinus taeda. Next base: position 7,153 of record APFE031707937.1, on the reverse strand, counting down.
GCAGCCACATATCTTCTCAAAGGTAAGCTATCATCACCTAAGATATTTCAGTATTTTGATATTAATAAAATAAAGTGTTATTTCTACTACATTTATATATTTATGGTTACATCTATAATTTGTTGCATTCCTGTTTAAGTTCGGATCATTACTAGCTCCATTTTTGTTATATGATGTGTATTATCTATGGCTCTTGTCATAAATTATTTAGCTATTGAGTGGTTGATGAATGTATGGACTAATAACACTATTGCATCTATGTGGAAAGGGCTTAGGGCCTTCTCAGTGATTCACAGACAAATCTAGGACTATTATGATCGAATGTGTAATTATGACCTATAGCTTACAGGTTTTCCATGTGTTTGACGAAATGCCTTGTGAGTTCTAGGAAGTCTAGGCAAAGTTTTTGATTTGAGTTTGAATGCTTAGCTTTGTTGTCATGTCAACTATGATTCTAAGAAGTCTTAGGTAGTTTTTGGCAGTGGCTTGGAGGTTGGCATGGAATTATGGCTCAGATCTCAGGATTGCACCCTCTAAACTAGGCAACTTGGGTCACAACCGCATGGAGGCATTGTTTTGCATGTGGTTGGAAGCCTATAACTGGACCCTGGCCTTGTCATGCATGTAGTTAGGGGTCTATGTTAGTGAAAAAGAGCCCCATCTCAGGGTTTGGTCACCTGGGGTGGTACTTTGGCCTCAATTTTCCTATAGCCTCGAGGGATGTTGTGATTTCTTAGTTTGTGGTGAGTTTATAGGCCCTACTTCCTTAACTGGAGCTTGGAGGTTTGGTCATGTCATAATAACTCTTCATCTCATGTTTACCCTAGAAACCCGGTGAAATAAGGTAAATGTGGGAAGGGGTGGTTACATTCTTATTGGATTCATGCCCAATTATTTATCCTATGTTGTTTATCTGAGGATGAATGATTCACTATTTCATCATAATTAACAAGATAACCTATGTATTTGTGATGAATATGTCTTAGTTGGGTTATATGGAAGCACACTTTCTATTCTATTGTAGGCTACCATATATGATCCTAATTAGTGACATGATACCACTTAGGACTAACCAATGATATCATGAATTTCCAAAATATATATATGTTTATAAGTTTCAGAAAGTCACTTCCATAACCATAATGTGGGCTACCTCATTCAGAGTGTAATTTATATGTTGAGTGCATGGAATAAATTTGTCTCAAGAAGTTTCTAAGATATATGCATGATCTTGTTCTATGTGCTTCTTTAGATGCCTACATGGTGATGGTTTAACTTATTGATCTATGTGTCTACTGATATTCTCATTATTTACATAGTTACTTACAGACATATTATGCAGGATTGACTAATATGCTTCATCTAACCCATTTTGATGTGTGACCTTTATAATCTAATGTGTTTCAAGTATCATAGTTCACTGCTTCGTTGGAGGTGACAGAGTCCCTCTTGAGAGGAGGAAGTAGTTTGGTGCATGGACACTTGAGCTTGCTTGGTTGATATGATATAACATGAGATTTTATTCATCTGATGTGTTTATGAATTTTATGATTATTTTCCTTGTTTTGGACTATAAGTTATCCAATATATTATGAAGGTTATACATGTCACGTATGATATTCATGATACAATAGAGCTTATTCTTATTGATCATTAATAAAAACATTCATGGATATTGTACACATCTATATAATGTTGCATTTTTTTAGTGAGAGGTCCACTTACATGGATATTTATGATTAATAATGGGATAAGTTAATTTATTTTAATCAATAAATTTATGATTGTTTATCATGTCTTGGATATTATAGATTTCTGACTATTTTGGACAGTTGAGTGTCTTATGGATTTGGAAGAGTATGTTAGGATACATTTTATGGTTTCATATATTCTAGTGTGTTTACAAGTATTGAGTATTGTCTACAAGGGCTTGAGTTTTTTCAATTTTAGTTGGTAGGCATGGGGCTAGCCTCACCTAAGTATCAAGGCCATGTCTACATCAGGATCATTGGCATTGGAATCAAGGTTTCACTCCTACCATGTTCATGGTTATGAGTATTTTTTGACACCAAGGAAGGATTTGAAAAGTCCTTGAAGTCCGTAAAATTTCTAATACTATGCATCTTGGAGAAACAAGCTTGCATACATGCCAAAACACCTTGTTGGAACTACAAAATAATGAAGGCCTTTATGAAGATTGGAGGAATAATGAAATCACATCTTAATTAAATGGATTGTGGTTTAATGACTAGGAATAACACTAATTTGTGGCATGTCATCCCCACCAAGTGATATGTCTTGACTAGTGTGGGGATGGGGCGATAATGTTGGAAGCCATGGGATGATAATATCCCCATTACATGACATGAATATTTTGGTTTCATCACCTCCTTCCACCTTAGGTAGGTAGTGTTTCATGTCCCTAACGCTAGTGACAAAAGGCGTGAGATGAAACCTTCCCTATGTCACTTATCATGGAATTTTTTCAGTGTGTTGTGCCTAGTTGGATTAAGGCCTAGTTGTGCACCTATAGGGTTATGGCACAAAGATGTAATGACAATATTTTTCCAAAGGAATGAATAAATGAATTTGGTAGTTAACAATGAACTCGTGTCTAATAGAAACTAGGAAAATACTTAGAGGGAGGGTGAATCAATATTGTAGGAATTTTAAAAATTGTCTTTCACTTTTAATGATATTAGGGCACCATGAAATACTTTAGTAATTAACTCATATGAGCATGAAAAGAAATAATATAAGTAACACAAAGGAACACACAAATTCTTCAAACTTTTATTCAATTCCTTCAGAAAGAAAACTACAACTTGTTGTTACAAAATTCTCTAGCTACAGCTAACAGGAAGCTACTTCTCCATGACTTATCAGCTACAACTAGAAGGATCTCAAACCCTTAAATATTTATTGACAACTATTGGAAGGAGCTAGAACCCATGATATGAAATCTACAATTTGGTTGACCTCAATGATTCATTTTTCATCTAATTTTCATACTCATATCAAGAAGGCCAATTCTTTTACAAGATAAAAATAAATTTTCACTATCACCAACACCTTCAACAATATATGATTATTATTAAATACCCCATCACCTCCTGTAGCATTAGTCCAAACAAAATCACACACTCTACAATGCTCACTGATTTTCTCAATTGGTTCTACTTATAAATAATTTTGACTAATATTTATAGCTTCTTTTCTTTCTAGTTCACATTCACGTAAATCCTTACATGAATATCTTATTTGGTCTTTATCTATCTTTTGTCAAATTATCTGAATATCTTCTCTAAGTTTTCATTCACTGGTTTATTTTTCTAATTTAAATTTCTTAGTTTTTCTATCAATTATTCTTATTCTAACACTTTACAGATTTTAGCTATCATTTACTAAATCTGGCACATCTCCAAGTTTGGCTTAATTTCCAAATATGCCTCTTAAATTGTCCATGCAACCAATTTGTCAGTTAGGCTCGTAACACTTCATACATTGGATATTTTTCACCATAATACCAAGTTTTGTGACCTCGGCCTTAGTTCCTGAGTGCTTAGTGATGAACTTTATGCTCTCGATCACTATGTCGCATAGAACCTCGTCCAAGCATTAAATCTTGGCCCCCAACTCCATCATCCTGATGCTCCTCTGTTGCGCCTTCACATTATTTTCAGGGTCTACCTTGTGAGGTTACATGTCCCATGGGGCCACCTTTCCTCTTCTATCATTGGTCATTGCTACCAAATTTTCATTCTCCAAAGGTCCTCCACCAAATTTAGCTCTGCAACCATTGACATTTTGGGGTCCTGCCTTTGAATAGCCATATCTTTTGATCCAGGAGGCCATTTTATGACTTCCACATACCACTAGAGATATGTTTCATATCTCTTTCAATATAAGTGGGCTCCACTTGACTTTGAGGTGTCCTTCTTTACTAGAAATGAATTCAAATTCTCTACACCTTCTCCATCCTTGTTGATGTTCATTCTTCTTCTTGTGCCCAAATATTGATTACCTGTGCCATCATCATTAACACCTTTAACATCTTTGCAACATTTTTCCATAAATGAGAAAATATCTCTAATATTCTCCCTCATTTTTCACATACCTTGAAGGAGCTTTGGCTTCAGGACAGGGGATATTCATTGTCCTTTTTTGAAAGTGGCTCATGGTCCTCCTCATCATTGTTGACTGGTTCATTAGAGATGGCATTCACTAGTTGCTTATCTTTAGGTTCACTATAATCATTCACTTTGACATCAATACAATAAAAAATACTCTTTGTGTTCTTACTATCGCATCAATAACCTATTTCACTTTGATAATATCCAAGAAAAATACCTTCATCATCCCTTGCATCAAACTTACCAACATTGTCATTATTCCTCTTGATGTGTCACTTGCTACCAAACACTCCGAAATGCTTGGTTGTTGCAAGTATACTATAGCAAATCTCATACGGATTTTTGTCATTGTTTGGTCTGAAATGAGCTTTGTTGATAATGACCACTTCTGTATGAATGGCTTCTGTTAGGGTCCTATAATTTATAGGATCTGAAGGTGATTAAGCATTTCAAAGTTTGTAGGTTTCGAATTATTCATAGATTTCAATTTTCAATTAATTTTATAAAGAAAAGAGTAAAAACAAATGAAAAGAGGGTGTATAAAAAAAAAGAAGAAAAAGAAAGCCCCAAAGGTTGTTCAAATCATACAGTTTAAGCATGATTGGAAAAATTTCAATTTATGTTGATAGGTTAGAAAATAAAGAGTTACCAAATAGTTAAATCTTAGCAAATCGGTAGCTAGGTAGGAATGGAATTTGGTCCAGCTGTTTAATCTAGACCAAAGAGGAGAAATAAGTGATAGAGTAGGTTAGATCTTAAAAGAAAAGATATGAAAAAGAGAAAAACAATGAAAGAAAAAAAATGCTAGGATAGAGAATAAGGGTAGGTAGAATAAGAGAATAAAGAAGGGGTATCAAAGGAACTTCTTAAAAATTGGAAGACATTTCCTAAGGTTCGAAGAAAATTCTATCTTTCTAAGGTCAGATAGCGAGATTTGTAAGGAAAAGGGGCTTATGACACATTAATAATTACCCCCCACATTTAAACCTTACTTATTTGCCTTTTCGCATTCCTATAGTCTTCCCCCATTCATAACCCGACCCCACTACGCACTCACCTATCACATCATCATTAACCTACCCATCATATTTCCCCTCATCTTTGCTCACTTCACCTGATTGAATGGCCCACATATTTTTTCGTTACCCCCTCACCATTCGAAAGTTAATCCCGAGGGGGTGGGGAGGGGGTTCAAAGTTAGTGGTTTCCACTCCCTTACATGTCATGCTCTCGTGATTTTGCACCCCCCTCTCATACTGCCTACCGCTTCATAGCCCCCCTAAAAAGTTGTATCTAGGATTGGCTAAACCACTCACCCAAGCAACTGTTGAACACTCTCCACCTCACCGCGCCAACCTGTCCCATCCGTCCAATCATCCCAATTCCCACCATTGAGCCATAAATGAGGTCGAGTTGTTAGCCAATGGACTCGCACCAAATTAATCCAATCCAACAACCTGATTTCAAATCATAAAACCACCAAAGTCATGTTGTGTTCAAACTTTAAATGTTATTGTTCACTTGTGGGCATGATCTGGGTGGATATTGGTGGCCACCCGCTAATTCCACTTAGATCCCCACCATTGCTTCTTTCAATTTTTCAGTTTCTTACTATTTTTAGCAGTTTTTCTGGTCCTAAACTTTTGGAGCCATTTTGAGGCCCTAAACGACGTTTTTTGGGAAATCTTCTGCTATGGATTTTCTATCTAAAATTGTCTTTTTTGTCATAGTCCTTGAAGAGATATTTCCAATGGGCTATCATGTGCATCAAATGGAGATAATATTACCAATTCGTGACCTTGGTAAGTTGCTTGTCCAACTTACGCGAACGGGGCCCATAAACTCTTAGTGTTACATCTCCTCGGGTTAGGGTTTTGGCTGTTTAGGGTTTGCTCTTATTGTTGAATAATAAAAAGGACCTTGAACCTCATTGTAAGATAGTTCAGAGGCATGTAGCTACCACATCTCTTCTCTGATATAAGCTATCATCACCCTAGCTGGTTTATTTCCATTCCTATTTGTAAGCATATTTCAGTACCTTACATTAATGAAATGAATTATTATTTTCACTGCATCTCTATGTTTACGGTTATCTCTATAATTTGTTGCATTCCTGTTTAAATCTGGATCAGTGTTATCAAAGTGGTATGCTTTTCTTCTCTATTTTTCTTTGCATGTCCCCAACGAGGTCAGGATGTAATTAGTTAGGGCTTGAACTGGTCGAACCTTTGTAAGACCAACCTTGCAAATCCTGACGGCCTCCCATGGTGGATGAAAATAAAGATGAGGGGGCAGGAGATCCTATCAAAATCTTGCTCGAAGAATCCCTTGAGTGACAAAGGAACGCGATGATGGACAACTTTACCTAGATTCTTCAGCGGCTACCCAGGGGCAACACATCAGCTTCCAATAACAACTCTGGAAACGCCACACCATTTAAGGTACAAGTTTATTTTGAAATCCCCATATTCGAGGGTTAGATAGACATAGATGCGATCGATAAATGGTTAAATGTGCTAGAGGGTTATTTTTCTTTTCATGATTTTTCTAGTCGGGAAAAGATTATTTTCTCTCTTCTCAAAGTAGCCCCCCACGTTAAGGATTGGTGGGAAACCTGCTGCATGCAGAAGGATGAAAGTACAGGCTCACTATTTTTAGTCGCACCCACTTGGAATTCATTTTGAGATTCCATCAAGGAGTAGTTCTACCTTGTCGGAAGCTATGAGGATCAATCCATAAAGTGGACCATGCTGTGGCAGGGAAGGGACCAAGATGTACTGGAGTTTACCAATATTTTCCATACCCTTTACAAAAAGTTGGGTATTAAGGATACAAAGAAGCATTTGGTATTCAAATATTGTGGCTGCCTACATAAGTGCATCCAGGAAGAAATAGAATTCCTGAACATCTCCTCGCTTGGCACGACATACTGATATGCCCTCAAGGTCAAGCAAAAGTTTAAATAGAAGAAGCGAGACTTTGGGTCTGCTAATCCGAAACAAGGGAAAGGTGCCCCCAAA
>APFE031707934.1:0-29570 GCA_000404065.3 Pinus taeda | reverse complement strand
GGATTATGATGCAGATGGATATTTTGTTCTGCCAGACTCAAAAGATTGATGATGTTTGTACATTCTGGACATTTTACTTCTAAGGATGAAAAATTTACAAGTTGGGTGAGTTCAAAAAGCTGTGAGTGACGACAAGAAGAGGATGATGAACAAGCAGTATCTACAGTAGAGGGATCTCTGTAATATTTTGACATTTTGCAAGCAGCTTCTATTCCTTGACGATCAATGGTCGATCTTCGTGGAAAGGATATGACTGCACAAGAAGCATTTTCTGTGATATTGGCGGAAGTAATATTCATTGGAATTTGGGGCCTGGAATGGTTAACAGTCCAATGTTTTGGGAATTCTAGAGTTTCCCATTTTATCAAATGATGTTCAACTTTTTGATTCTTTGGATCTGTTTTCACAACAACACTTGACTGAGAATTTCGGCTTGGGGTGTGCCGAATGGCTGGCCATAAAGTGTTGGTGTGTCTAAGACAGGCTTTTGTCTGGATGGCTATGTTATTTCTCTTCTTCTTCATATCAAATCCAGTAGTATGGATTTGCAATTGTAAAATATCCTGGATAGTTTCATCAAAAGTATAGACAGAGAAATTAGGATAACAGTCGAAGTAGACTGGGCCATCGGACAGGGGAGCAACAATTCCACCAATGATAGAGTCTGTATATTTGTTATGTGTCAGGTCTCTGACTGTTGCAAGCACAAAGGTATTCAATCCTTTGTGGACTAGGGGATTAATACCGACTCTAATACAACCAAGATGAACATAATTTGTTTTTAGTCTTTTTGCTTCTGCTTGTAGAGATCTTGGATCAAGTAATTGGATAGTCTGTATACTATCTGAATTTTCTTCTACTTGACTGACTGACTCTTTAATACTAATTCTAGAGGCAGCAATTAAATGAAACGGAGATAAGTCACTATAGACTTCTGAGGGTGTAATATCTGGGAGAGCCCATCTAGCCGAAGGCTGACTTTCTTCATAAATCTTTTCTACAGAATTTAAAGTTCTGTTTGAGCTGCTCTCAAACATTTCTTGAAGCATATTGTTTTCTGAAAGAGACTCTTCTTCAAGCTCTCTGAATGAAACAGACTTTCTGAATGAATCCATACTTTAAAATAAAGAGTGATTTTTGAGTACCAACCTCTCGAACCAGACGTTACTGGCTCTGATACCAATTTCTAGCAGGGGCTTCTGTCACAAGCTTGATCTTTCTCTGTGTCTGTATTTTCTTTCTGATAGCCAACTCCTGGTGAACCAGTGGTGAACCTACTCAGACCTTTCTCGCACTAGCGACCTTTCCAACGGCTTCCTTGCCTTACACGGTCTTGGCGTCCCTTCGATCCTTTGGCGAACTTCCTGCGAACTTCGGACGAAAGCTCAGAGAGAACTACTATCACAGCGGGGCTTCTTATAGATGCACAGAGGTACTCAGAGATGAAAATGGAATACTCATTTTATTTCAGAATGGAAATTTGTTACAGAATGCTCACAGAGCTTTTACAAAGATTGATTCTTTCTAGAAACAGACTAGTCTTGCTTTTTCTGGACTTTTCACAGCTTAATCATAAGCAAGTTACTACCAGAGGCTTCTGGCAAGATCTAGGCTCTATCTCCGAATCAGATTTCACACACCAGACTTGACTCTTCTAATGATCCGGCCACTTTAGGTTCTTACCAGTGCCGAGCACACTGATACGCAGGCTTCTCGAATCAACTAAGGACTTTGAGTAATTACTCGTGATGCAAGCAGATCGGATTGAATATCCGCAGATGCAGAGCAGGAGAACACTCGACTCAAACACACACGCAAAACTCAGACTCGATAACTCTAAGACCCGATGCCTTCGTAATGAGCCTTACCCTTCTTTATATAGTAATAGAGGGGGGGACAAACATTACTGTTATGCAGACCGAAAGGACCTCAAGAATCATTTCATTTTCTGTCTTTTTATCAAAGCAACGTCCGCACAAATATTCGGGCCAGGCCGAATTATTGCTTTCGGGTAATGCATGTGATAAATCTTTGAAAGAAAAAGATTCTTGTACTAAAACTAGGCCTATAGTGGGCTACACAGTGGATACTTTTGTACAAAAAGCCCACGAGAAAAGACTATGAGAGAATATTGACACTGTGGAGGCTTTTGAATAGTAAAGCCCACGGGAACACTGGTCACAATTAAGCCCTTGTGACTGGTACTTATTCAAAATAAAGTAAAATCAGGGAATCTTTCCCTTTTGTAAAGCAAGTCATCACAAGCCTTGGTATATATTCGTCGGACTATCATTGGCTTTCCCAGTATGATCTGATGTTGCACTTTGGTTAGCACGCACCATTCTAAATGATCTACCATATATTCATGGAGAGCATAATTAGTCATGTGGAATGGGTCCCATTCTTTGACTGTCATTTCTCTGACTGTGCTGTAGATGCAATGATAGCAATCTCCAATATTATAATCAAAGCATTTCTGACAGTGCCTTCTTTGAAATCCTTCATGGTACACAGGGTCCATAGCTGTTCTGTTGACGCCGTAATCTGTCCACCAATTTCTGAACCATTCACATTGCCGATTATTTTGTGAGGCTGCCATTGTGCTGAATTTTAATTTTGTATAGTGGGTGTCTGTTTTATCATCTACATTCATAAAATCCCACCATAGCTTTTTATAATCCTGGAAATTGTAGACTGTATCTGGGAATATTATTTTTGGGTCATTTCTTGGCCATCTTGCTCCTTGTTGGATGTGTGAAAGATTTTCCCATAAATCTCTTGTACGATAAATACAAAAGTATGCCCCATAGATTCTGGTATTGCTGTCGCCTTGGTGACCAATCCGTCCAATGTCATGAAAATTTGATTCTAATGCCTCTCTTGCTGTCCTTGCATCAGCCTTTGCTTTAGTATATATCATGTCATGGATCCATTTTCTACCTTTTGGATATATTATTCTTTCTGGGACATAATGTTGAAGATCTGAATGCGGCTGGAGATCTGCATCAAGGACTTTTGTATTCCTTAGTTGCCATGTTGGCTTCCAGCTGTTTTTGTATATTTCCCAGTCTTGGTTATCTGGGATAGTCCGCAGGACTTCACAAAAGTCTCCGAGAATCATAGCGCATTAACAGAAGTCTACGGACCAGCAATCATTAACGTTTGTTAAATGTCATTATACATTTGTGAGGGCATCCGCGTGTGGTATATCTCAGTAATTAATGATATTTTGCTTCAACTATTCCAACTCACCATCTAAGGCTACCGCTAGGGTTTTAATTTACTTTGATAGGGCTGATATCTTGATTTTATAGCGATCATGAAGACCGCGGTTTTAAATATAATTGAGTGAGTCAATGATCCAACGTGGACGTAAACTCCGACACGCTCCATAGACATGACAACACTTGTCACCTGGCTAGTGGTAGTTATCACAGTACCACGATTTGATTATTTGTCATCTCCAGAAGTAGATCCACATAGTGTGCCCCGACTTGCAAGCCCCTACGCCTGAGAATACTCTCGATTCTCCTTAGGGTTTGACGGTTTCTAATTGAGGTGAAGTGAGGAACACTTGTATGAGCATTGGAAAATAAATGTCAAGAAGTGGCAGCCCTGGAAACTGTCACAACATTGAATAAAAACGTTGTAATTAAAGTATGGACCTTCTCTGTCCTCGTTAATGGATTTAAAGTATGGACCTTCTCTGTCCTCGTTAATGGATTTAGGTCATCTGGAGATGGCTGCCAATAAATCCCATGTTCTCGGGCTATAAATGAATGCAGTAGTCTATAACGCGACTTTTTGAAAGCTTTTCCGGCAGATTTTTCCGGTCAAAATCCGGCAGCAATTCATTGGAATCCCAAGTTTAATAGCTAGTTTCTGCACAATCAATGACTCCCAGGGGTTTTTCAGGGCGCTGAATCCAAATATGCAGTTAAAAAACCATTTTAACTGCTAAAAATCAAGATTTAACCTCATTTCTTCCGCCGGATTCCGTCACCGGAATCTCCAAAAAGTCGCATTATAGACAACTCCTAAATGAATGGCGGGTGTATATGCCCAACCTTAGATTTTGCTAAAGCTGAAATCAAACGGCTGAAATCAAAAAGTGGGCATATACACCCTGCCGTTCACTTATGGCAGGATATGATGGGAAATATGGCTCGCCTCTGGAGATAAGCCTAGGCCATCTGGAGATAGGCCCGTGGAGGCCATGATCTGCCCACATTGTGTTAAAAGGTAGGGAACGCTGAAATCAAACTGTGGGCATATACACCTTGCCCTTCACTTATGGCCCCATAGCATGGGAAATATGGCTCGCCTCTTGAGATAAGCCTAGGCCATCTGAAGATAGGCCCGTGGAGGCCATGATCTGCCCACATTGTGTTAAAAGGTAGGGAGATCGATTTCTCTGGCTTTGTGGCTTTCTTTGATGGTGGTGTCTTCAGGGTGGAATGTGGCTGTGGAGTTTACTTTAGTTATGGATCTCTCCTACTCTTTCCATTTCTTCTAGAATGGGGTCCAGGCACCGGGCTGAGACTGTGGTACTATGGGGAGCGATGAAATGTGCATCTTGGCTAGTTCTGGATGATATTCATATTGTCAGTGATTACCGCTCTGTTATTAAAATGGATGTGAAATTCATTGGTTATGCGAGCTATTCATGGTTGGTGATTCCCGCTTTATTATTGAATGGATGCGGAATTCATTGGTTATCCCCTCCTTACATCAATGGCTACAACAAATTTGGACATTGAAATACTTCTTTCAAAATATTACTTTAAACGATAACGACAGAGAGCAAAATTGTATAGCGGATTCCTTTTCTAAGAGGGGTGTATCTTCACAGGTTGGGGTGATGCCATTTTATCACTTCAATCAATGGTTCTGTTTGCAACTCCGGAGCCTTCTTTGTTTAAGCTTTCGCTAGATTCGATAGTCTCTGGCTCCTCTTTCATGTCTCTGTTTTTTGTACCTGGGGATAGCTCCTTGCTGGTTGTTATGGTTTTTTCAACTAGCTATTGAGCCCGCATTGCCCTTTCCTTTTGATGTTTCACTGCTTCTGCTTTGTTATTGGAGATTCGTGTTTTCAGTGGCCCGTGTTATTTTTCACGGATCGTTTTGGTCTTTTCCAGGTTTGATGGCATTGGAATTGGAATTTTTGTAGGTTTTAGTTTGTTTTATTTATTAATATTATGTAACTATTACCACAACCATATTAATAAATGTGGTTGATAAATTTCAATAAGCTTATATCAATTACATTTATAAATACACATTAATATTTATATACATTTATATGAACTTCTTATACAACAATATCTATTTATATATATCTGAAATGTATATTATTGTGCATATTAGTATATTAATGTATTTAAATGTAAATTAATGTACTTTAATGTATGCACATTAGTGTTATGCACACTAATATATATTAATTAAACTACATTGACATGTAGTAATGTATTTTAACAAATTACATTAAAAATATTAATGTCGTTGATATAGCCAAAGTCTTCATTTTTTATTTTTATTTTTTCCATAGGAAAAATCGTAATTTCTATTAAAAGGAAATTACATTTTGTAAATGCATTTAAGCATATTCAAATAGAGAGGCACTGCCTATCTTCAACAAAATTATATTCAGGGACATATGTGATCAAAACATTGATACCTTGTGTCCATGCAGAGAGGTATCAATCGCTGTAAATATACTGAATAAGAGTTCTATATATTAATTTGGCACTTTGTGAGTGTAGATAAAATGTCAGAAAAGAAACTATGAATTTTTACATATAACATACATATGAAGTTTGTTCTTCCTGTGAGATCAGCAGAAATTAAATTTATATAGTGATATCCATAAATGACCGATGGTAAAATTGGTAATGTGCACCATCACGTTGTTCCGGGATCAACCAGGAGTTGTCCTGATCCCTTTTTGCAGCCTCTTTGGATAGCATGTCAGCAGCTTTGTTCCACTCCCTGTAAATATGATGGCATGTAAAAGAGTCAAATGATGTAATCAATCTCAGTGCCTCGTCCAGGATATGACTCAAACTATAAGCATTGCATCTAGAAGAATTATTTAGCCAATCACAAATAACTTTTGAATCCCCAAATATTTGTAGATCTCTACAGTTTTTCTCCAATGCAAATTGAATGAGGAATTTTGCTGCGGATAATTCGGCATAGTTATTAGTGCCTCTGTTGAATCCCATAATAATATTGTATGAGTGATGTGCATTAATATGAAGGATGGCACCCCCGCCACACCCATTCTCTTGTGCAGCGCCATCAAAGTAAGCCCATGACCTCTGATAATCAATCGTCTCAGGCATAATGCTGCGCAGTCGAGGGGGTGGTGCATCTTCGAGGATGAGGGAGTAATTAGCCAGCATGTGGGCAACAACGGAGGGCCAGTGAGGAGAGTCATTCTGGAAGGTGAGTCTGTTCCAGGTGATCCAAAGGGCCCAATAGACAAGAAGAGGGATATTATGTACCCTGGTACAGGAGGTAGAGGTGCACCAATTCGTCCATGCCTAAAGGATAAATTCCCCCTCCCAAGTATTGTGAGGAGCAACCGAAAGTAAAATAGTATTCCAAAGATTATTTGCCGCAGAACATTCCAAAAATAAATGTGAGACAGATTCATTGCAGCATTTGTAGAGACAACACCAGAATGGGACATGCTGTGATCGCTTGAGGAGGTTGTCTCTTGTGGGTATTTTGTTTCTTAGAATGGTCCACATGAGAAACCTACTTCTTGGTGGGGCTTTGAGCTTCCAGAGACTTTTCCACCAAGCTTCGGGTGCATGCGGTCTGTAGTGTTCGGTTAGAACAAGATATCCTTCCTTAGGATTATATCTCCCAGATTTGGAGAAAGCCCAGATAATCTCATCTTCTCCCTCAGTTATTGGGACGTGAGCTTTAGTAAGAGCCTGAATATAGTCATTCCAATACTAAATCCATTGATGTGGAATGTTCAGCCTGTGGGCCAATTTCCAAGCCTGTTGGAGGAAGGTAGTATGGTCGTCATCCACAATATGGTTCAGATGGGATATGTTTGCTGCATGAAGATAATTTATGAGATAATTTGGTAGCCTATGCATATTCCCATAGCCAATCCAAGGGTTAATGCCCACCCTTACTGCCGAACCTGATTGAATTTTCTAGGTAAGACCAGCTCTGATGGGATCTAGTGCTTTAATCACAGCCTTCCATATGATTGATATTCCTGTAGTGAGTCTTTGGGGCCTTCTGATCCAGTCCATAATCTGTAACAGGGAAACGTATTTAGAGACAGTCACCTTAGTCCAGAGACTAGATGAAGTAATTAGTTGCCATTCGAGTTTTGCAACCAGCGCAGAGGAGAAGTCCTCTAGCTTCTTAATGCCCCAACCCCCTCATTTTTTTGGTATATTTAGAGCATCCCATTGTACCTAGGTGAAAATCTTTCCCGACTGACTACCCTTTCAAAGGAATCTATAGCAAAGAGCTTGTATCCTAGCTAGGATGCCTTTGGGGATCCAAGCCAGTGACATCCAATACACCAGAGTGGCCTTCAAAATGCTTTTTATGAGCGTAAATCTGCCAGCCCTGGAAAGATATTTGAAGTACCAGGTGTTAAGTGTCTTCTCCATTTTATCAATGAGCTAAGTCCAGTCAGCAATTCTATAACCCAAAGGTTTTAGCTTGTATCCCAGGTATTTTAGACCCTCCTCCAGTCTCAGGGGGGTAAAACGAAATCTTTGCAATGCAAAATGGGTCTCATGTTGTGTGCATCCTTCAGCTATCAGAGTAGATTTTGAATCATTAATAATCATCCCTATAACCACTGTAAATAATGAGAAAGTAGCTTTCATGATTGACAAATTCCCAATTCCTCCATTTAGAAAAATCAAGACATCATCCACAAAAAGTAGATGTGTGAGAATACAATCTTCAGTAATTTTAATTCCCTGTAGTCTGCCCCTTCTATGTTCTTCTTTGATAAGTCTACTAAGTCCTTCCATGACTAGGAGAAAGAGTAATGGTGATAGACAACAGCCCTGTCGAAGACCTCTTTCCGAATAAAAGAAGGGAGATGTGCTTCCATTAACTAAGACACTGAAGGGTATGTTAGTAATGCAGCTCATGATCCATTTAATAAACATGAATGGGAATCACAGATGAGTTAACAACATTCTAATATATAACCAGTTTACTTTGTCGAAAGCCTTTGAGAGGTCAACATTAAGGATCATACCTTTGCATTTCTTGATATGTAGAGTGTGTAATACCTCCTGTGCAGTTC
The DNA here is from genome assembly GCA_000404065.3 of Pinus taeda. Lineage (NCBI taxonomy): Eukaryota > Viridiplantae > Streptophyta > Pinopsida > Pinales > Pinaceae > Pinus > Pinus taeda. The sequence continues at coordinate 21,268 of APFE031707934.1, read as the reverse complement.
CCACTACCTCATGAATTTAACGGTCTTGTAGGAAGGAAAATTGTTCAGGTGAAATATGCTTGGAAAGTATGGGCCTCATCTGGTTTGCAATAATCTTCGCTATGATCTTGTATATGCAGTTACCACAATGAAATAGGTCTATATTCATCATATGAGGTCAAGTTATCTGATTTAGGGATGAGCGCACTAAAAGTAGAAGTGAGAGAAGTAGTCAACTTGCCATTTATCCTCGTATCCTCTATGACTTTTAGGAGGTCTGTGCCAAGAGTCTCAAAGAAAGATAGGAAGAACTCAATTGTCCATCCATCTGGCCCACGGCTTCTGTATTTTTTGAACCACTTGAGAGTAGCTTCCAGCTCTCCCAGAGAGACTTCCTTTGTCAGTTCCCTTTCCTACTCTTGATCCACAAATCGTGGGAAGAGCTGTGCCACTTGAATAATTTCAGCTAGGTTTACTTCGTGAGGTGCACTGAGATTCTTTGGAAATATGAGGTTGCTAGTGATGCGAGTGTTGGGCAACTTAATTTCTTAAATTGCTTTCATTAAATTATCAGCCAGGAAAACTTGTAAGCTTGTGATGATGCCAACAAAATATATGCAAGAGTAGGCAACTAACTCTATGTCTAACTAAATGATTTATGATTCAATATAATATGCAAGGGAAGAGGCTCCTAATTGAGGAGGTCCTAGTTGTCCTTCCCTACAGTATTATAGATTGAAAAGAAATCATTGATTACATAAAACTAAAAACTTGAAATAAAGACAAGAGAATGAATTTAATTGTTGTTCAGATTCAAGTAGAGAGAGAGACTAACTTAGTCTCTTGATTGTCCCCTCGTATATTGTTCCAAACTAAACTAAGATTCATTCACAAGCATAAGAAATGAAATAACTTGAAACTTAAAAGCAAAAGAATGAATTTCAATTATCATGCAAATCAAATAGAGGGAGAGCCTAACTTAGACCTTGGTTGTTCCCTCATATGCTGATAAGATTTTAATTTAAAACCCATTCATCAATCACAAATAAATCCTCAAACATCTAGGCAATTAAATGAAATAATATCTATTATGAAATAAAATGTTCCTTTGATCCTTTTAGAGTGAGCTCAATTCTCCTAAGAACAAAGTGACAAATTATTCCATATTCTACATTAAGACAATATATATCTAAAACTATAGAATGGAAATTTATGTAAAATGAAGCTTTATTCTATTCCATCATAAGTTGGATACATGCTCCAAGAGTCCTCCCTTTTGAATGGAGGAGGTACTCCTATTTATACAAAAACTATGATAACAACCTCATAAATGTGGGACCCACTATTCCTTCCTTTGACCCACATATTTCTCAACCAATGGTGACACATAACCCTATCCTCCATGATCTCCTCCATGGAGGTCCAGATCTTCTCCATAGGTCATGATCTTCTCAATTCGAATTTGAACTAGAGTGTCACATAAGGATGCCTTGAAGCTTCCTTTTTTCCTACACATGTCAACAAACTATTCTAATGTTAGATAGTATAAGCATATTTATTTTCTAAAGTTTAACCATAAATCCACTTTAAAATGTTAAGATTTAATAAACTTTTGGAAAAGCATAGTTATAACCCAATGATGAGGTAAATGTAATGATGTGGAGGTGGAATGGAGGTGACATGAAGGTAATATGGAAGTAATGTGAAGGTATTGGTGAATAATGGAGTGAGAATAAGGACTATTTTGAGGCCCAACAGCCAGATGCGGGAAGGTGTTGACAGAATGGCCATGGTCATCCTTTAGCTGCCAAATTGTGTTAATAGCCTTGCTCCCATTGGAATATTTGTGACAGAACTTAGTATTATCATCCCCTTCCTATATCCAAATCGCCCTACTTCTCAGTCTCCAGACTTCTTAGTGGTCCTTAAGAATTTTTCCTCTCGCTGTGTAAAGTGAGGAGATCCTATCCTTGTGTTCATTTGATCTGTATATCCCGCCATGATTATTTTCAACTGTTGCTATGTTAGCTTCGATCTGCCTCAGGGATTGATCATCCAAGATTCTTTTATTGTGTGCCCAAATTTTGGACAACTTCTTCAGTTCTAAGAGATTGTGCACAAAACCATTTATAATGTTCGCCCCAGCCCTAGGTGGGTTGGACATCTAAAAGTCTGTGACCATATGAATGTAAGAGGCTTCCTTCAGCCAAGCGGAGCAGAATTTATATGGACCTTTGGGTTTAGCCTGACCCCCATCTATTTCCATGTATATTGGTAGATGATCGGAGATACCTCCGGATCCCACCCATTGTCTGATATTGTAGTCATATTCCAATAAATTCTCCTTGACCAGAAAACGATCTAGTCTACGATCCAGGCTATCATCCCCTATCCTATTGTTCCTTCAAGTTGCTTGGATCTTTGTAGATGGGATGTCTATCACATGGTGGGATTCCAAAGTAGTTTCAAAATATTCCGAAAGAGGATCTCTTTGTGCTCGATGACCCCAGGATTCAGAGTGGCTGATTGAGAAGTTAAGATCTCCACCCAAAATGATATTGTCCATTTGTAAAATGTCAGATCCTAGTACTTTGTCCCAGAAATCGCGCCTGTGGTGACACGGTCCATAAATGTTGAAGATTCGAAAATTCATACCCAGATCTGCTGAGCGTATATCTGCTCCGATGTGCCAAGACCCTCCCCAACAATTGAGTACTTTTATGGAGCTGGAATTGTATCCCATTGCTATACCCCCAAATCTTCCATGGACATCAAGACAAGTAAATGCCCATCTAGGTAACATTGTACCAAGCGTGTGAGATATGGCATCATAAAATCCAAGACTTTCCTATAAGAATATGATATCTAAAGGGTCTGCCGCAAGTAACCAGCAAAGTGCTAATTTTTTATTAGGCCTAACTAGTCGTCTATAGTTAAATGAGACAATCTTCATTGAGGGGGGGGCCTATGGAGTTGTCTCTTACACTAGGTACCCCAAGGATGGTAGCTTGTTTGCCGAATGCAATCTCATCTCCAACCAAGCTTTATGCTTTTGTAAGAGAGGAAGGTCGACCACGCAAGATCTTAAGCGGAAGAGGGGAGGGGACGAGGTCGAGCCCGATGTGGTCCAATGCCTAATGCTTAGTCTTAGATCGGGTCAGATACCCAATGGAGGGGAGACCAGAGACAGATTCAGGTGGAGGAAGCGAAAGTGATGCATAAAGGGTGGGAGGGGTGGGGGAGAAAGAGGAAAGGGGGGAACCAAGAGGGTAAGACAAAAGGATAGAGCACAAGGGGAGGGTAGCAAATCCCAAACCAATGCCAAGGGCTGAAGTAATAAAATCAAGAATAGAAGAGCTTAAATGTGAGGAAACAGATGTGGGAATGCACTTACCTAAAGTGTCCACATCCCCAAAAGCCACCTTATATCTAGTGTGTGGAGGAGAAGGTGTTCTATGTAGAGGTCTGCCTTGATTTTTCGGGATAGGTTGTGAGGGGGCCACTTCCTTGGCTGAAGTTTCTGCCTGAACTTCTGAATCAACATGTTGAGCTTGTTCCCCATGCTTCAGTGATGCTTGAACCAATGGTTCCTGTCAAGGTGCCTTCCTGTTTGCTTGCCCATTCAGAGGGAAATCCTTGAATAAATTCCCAACTTTGTGGCATCTCCTGCACCTAGAAGGGACTCCCTCATAGTCAAGAGTCTTTCTCTTGGTGGAATTCCTCCACTGAATGTTGATATGCTCTATCAGACCGTCTATAGTATACATATGCACCAATATCCTTGCATATGCCATACGCTCAGTGGTCTAGTAGGATTTATCATATGTTAAGAAGGTACCTACGGCATTTCCAATGCACCTAAAAACATCCTCCATCCAAAAATGTAACGGTAAACTAGGGAGGTGAACCCAGAGGGGGCTAGCATCCACCCATTCTTGTTCTAGATCGAATAGGGGAGTCCATATTCGTAGAAGAACTGGCGCCTAATCAATATGCCATATCATGGAGAGCACCCAATTGGTGTGTTCCATCCTGTCAAAACATAGAGAAAACCAACCTTTTACAATGGTTTGTACGAAAGGAGGGTCATTCAGGTGATGGCCCCAAACCTCAGGTGCCCATTGTTGTAGCCTCTCTACACTGTAATGTCTACCTCGAACTCGACCCACTAAAACCTTCTTAGCTATATCCATGGAGTCGATCAACTGTATGTCCTGAGTCAGTTTGAGGAAGACCTCGTAGAATTATCTTGAGGCACTTCTTCTTCTTAGATGCCCTTGTCCTCTCTACCTCGGTGTGCTCTACTTTGGTGTGCTGATGTGCTGCCATTGAGTGTGGGGGAACCCTAGATCTATGTGGAGCTATCAATGGCACAAGGCAAAAAAGCTGAAAATGGGAGAAATGCCTATGAGTTTACCCAGTGGAGGAGCAGACGACATTGGCGGAGCAATTGGTGTGGACATAGGAGTTTTTGAAGTCGAGAGGTGGTCCACCGAAGGGTTGCATGAATCAGTCAATGGAAAATTTGAAACCAGGACCTCTGAGAGGGTTTGATCGCTAAGGTTTGGTGGGAGGTCCACGAAACTGAGTGAGGAAGGCAATAAGGGCTGGGAGATGAGGGCCATCATAGACGGGGCATCTTCCAGGCTGGTTATAGAGGAGATCTTGATTCTGGAGATGGATGGAAAAGCGTCGATGGCTTTGGAAAGTTCGCTGTCGAAGGAAAAAAAACCATCCAGAGAAGAATGTGGTTGTGTCCAGATAGGCACGTCCTCCAATGAATCTGGTGAATAGTCTATGAATTCTTCCATAATTATCACAATTGATTTGAGCCAGCTGCCTGTAGAGTTGATGGGGCTCCCGTAGCTGTAATTGTAATGGCAATAGTGGTGGGCGTAATACAACTTAGCTAAAAAACAAACCCTTCAACAAGAAAATTTCGCATGTGATTGTGCCCGTCATAGAAGCTGAGGTGGGTTACGAGCTGTGCGATGGAAGCGGGTCCGTTACGGTGGGAGAAGCTGGAACCATACTACATCTTTTGAGCTTGACCGCAGATGGTCCCAGCCTGAAAACCCTAACCCGACCTCACTAAATTCTTCATTTGTATCTAGCAATGATAAATTTATAACAATATAAATAACAAGTGATTAATAGCAAAAACCGCAGTTTATAATCCCTTGGGTTTATATTCCCTTGGGTTTAATACTAAAACCACAAGGGATTATAAACCTAAGGAAATAATATTAACCTAATGGATAATAAACCAAAGGGATTAATAAAAAAACCCAAGCGAATAATATTAATACAAGTGGTTAATACTAAAAACAATGAGGTTTATAATCCCTCGAGTTTATAATATCAGTTCCTTGGGTTTAATACTTAAACCCTAAGGCGTTATAAACCCCAAGGGATATGCCAAAGTCTTCATTTATATCTACATTGATAATATATAATATTAGAAATAATATTACAATACTATAATAAATAAAATATTATTATACATTATAGTTAATAATATAATTAATTTATATTACTTATTATTTAATATTAAATGTAATATTATAAACCCAAGGTATATAAACCCTAATATAAATATTATGAACACTAAAATAAACATGGTTGACCATGATTTGTTTTCAAATCGATAGAATCTTTATCACAATTTGACATTGGACCATGGTTGATTCTCATATTGAGACAATATTTATCATAATGTGACGTTGGACCATGGTTGACCATGATTGATGTTATAAAACATGGTTGACCATGATAAACCCAAGGGAATAATAAACCCTAGGGGCTAATTTTAAAACTGAAGGATTCTAAGGGAATAGTATTAAACCCTAAGAATATGAATTGTTAGATTAATAAACATGAGGGATTGATATTATAAACCTAAGGAAATAATAACCCAAGGGATAAAAATTATAAACCCAAGGTATATAAACACTTAGATAAATATTATAAACCCTTAAATAAGAATGGTTGACCATGGTTGATTTCCATATTGAGATATTCCTTGTCACAATGCAACATTGTACAATGGTTTACCATGCTTAACTATGATTGATTTTCATATCAAGATATTCTTTGTCACAATGCCATGTTGGACAATGGTTGAAAATCATTGATTTTCATTTTGAGACAATTATTGTCACAATGTGACATTTGACCATGGTTGTCTATGATTGACCATAGTTGACCATGATTAATATTATAAACCCAAGGGAATAATAAACCCACGGGACTAATATTACAAATTGAAAGGTATATAAACCCTAAGATAATTATTATAAACACTAAACTAAACATGGTTGGACATGGTTGACCATGTTTGATTTTCATATTGATATAATCATTTTCACAATGCAATTTTGGACCATGGTTGACCATGTTTAACAATGATTGACCTTGATTAACCATGGATGACAATGTTTGATTTTATAAAACATGGTTGAATATGGTTAAGCTTGACCATGATTGGCCACAGTTGATGATGGTTGACCATGATTATCATATTGAAACAATCTGTGTCATAATGTGACGTTGGACCATAGTTGAAACAACGATTAATTTTCATATTGAGACAATCTTTGTCACAATGTGATGTTGGAGCATGGCTAACCATGATTAGTCATGGTTGACCATGATTAATTTTCTAAAATATGGTTGACAATGGTTGTCCATGATTGAATTTATCAAACATGGTTGACCATGGTTGATCATGATTGATATTATAAACCCAAGGGAATATTAAACCCTAGGGATCGATATTATAAACCCAAGAGAACACTAAACCCTAGGGATTAATACTAAAAACTCAAGGAATTATAAACCTAAGGGAACGATATTAAACCCTGGGAATATGAACACTTAGATTAATAAACCGAAGAGTATGATATTATAAACCCAAGAGATAAAAATTATAAACCCAATGTACATAAACCCTAAGATAAATATTATAAACCCTAAAATACACATGGTTAACCATGGTTGATTTCCATATTGAGATAATCCTTATCACATTGCAAAGTTGGACCATGGTTGACCACGATTGATTTCCATATCTTGACAATCTTGTCACAATGCGACATTCGACCATGGTTGACCATGATTAATATTATAAACCCAAGGGAATAATAAAACCCAAGGGATTGATATTACAAACCCAAGGGAATAATAAATCCAAGAGATTGATATTATAAACCTAAGGGAATAATAAACCCAAGAGATTAATACTAAAATCCCAAGGGATTAATATTATAAACCCAAGGTATATAAACCCTAATATAAATATTATAAACACTAAAATAAACATGGTTGACTATGATTGACCATGGTTTATTTTCATATTAAGACAGTCATTGTCACAATGCGACATTGGACAATGGTTGACCATGCTTAACCATGGTTGATTTTCATATCAAGTCAATCTTTGTCACATGCGATGTTCGACCATGGTTTACCATGATTGACCATGGATGACAATTTTTGATTTTATAAAACATGGTCGAACATGGTTTACCAAGGTTTTCCATGATTGACCATGGTTGATCATGGTTGACCATGATTATCATATTGAAACAATCTGTTTCATAATGCGGCGTTGGACAATGGTTGAAACAATGATTGATTTTCATATTGAGACAATCCTTGTCACAATGCAATGTAGGAGCATGGCTGACCATGATTAACCATGGTTAACCATGATTCATTTTATAAAATTTGGTTGACGACAATTGACCATGATTGAATTTATAAAACATGGTTGACCATGGTTGATCATGATCAGTATCATAAACCCAAAGGAATAATAAACCCTAGGGACCAATATTATAAAACCAAGGGAATAATAAACCCTAGGAATTAATACTAAAACCCCAAGGGATTATAAATCTAAGGGAATAATATTAAGCCGTAGGAATATAACCCTTAGATTACTAAACCTAAGAGATTGATATTATAAACCCAAGGGATAAAAATTATAAACCCAAGGTATATAAAATATTGTTGACCATGATTCACCATGGATGACCAAGGTTGACCATGGTTGACCATGATTGACTATGCTTGACTATGACTCATCATGACTAGCCATGTTAGACAAAGGATGACTATGAGTGAAGAATGTTGACTATCATTGAGTATGGTAAATATATAGTTGACTAACATTAACCATGGTTGACTATTTATACATTGGCTGCGAAGGTTGACTACAAAGGCTAAATATATTTCTCTATGTCATCATGATGACTCTAGATATGTGTTTATGCTTAGTTGTAAGGATGTTAAGCATAATGCCTATCAATTATTATGGTTCAACATGATCTTCATGTTCACTATCTTTGACCAAATTGATCATGATTATGATGTGTTAGTGTTTAAATTAATATATTATTAATGTGTAAATTTATAAATCAATGTAATAATCTATAGTTATTATTTTATTATTATAAATTTATTAAAAGTTAATTAATATATCAAATTTAAAATAATATTAATAAAATAATAATATAATTACTATAAATATTAATAGTTATATTTAACTGTTATTAACTAATTCTTCTTATTATTATTTTATATCCATTAAACTCTAATAAGTAAACCCTAAAACGCTTAATATAATAGTTAGAATACTATTTTTTTGGGAGTGAGTTATTTTTTAATTCTAATTATTAAACAATTTTACGTATTTTTGTTTTAGATGACTATATTTTTATAATTATAATTTTAGTTATTTTTTAATTTATAATTAATTTAAGTAGTTATAATTTATGTGGTTATTTTAATATTTTTTATTAATTATTTTAATTAGTTATTACAAAAAGATGTCTTATTTAATTTTTTTTTTAAATTATGCTTAGCTTTTAAAGTTCTATCAAATTTGGTAATTATTTTATTAATGTGGTTGTGCTAGTTTATATTGATGCACATAAGACAACTATTTACATCAAAGAGAATGAACAAATTTCAATCTCATTTTAGTTGAAGCTCATTCTACATTGATTAACTCTTTTTTCTTTTCCCCTTTATCCTTGTGTTTAAATAATTGAATTCTAAGATTTTCTATGGTATAGTTAAATTTCACGAGTATATATGATATCATTACTGCATATGTACATTTACTAACCATTAATTTATATGACTAGCTAGTAATATCTACTTTTTATTTGAAATCTTTATTTTGATTGTATTTATTTTTTGTTTTAGTCATTACATATAATAGTATTAATTATTATTTTTATATTTTTTAATTAATTCTTTTTTACTTCAAAATTTAAGTATATATTTGAGATTCTTTTCTCCATAATCTTGTTAGCATTTCTCAATAAAAACTTCCAACCCCCTCAAGCTTCATGTTCATGTTCTTCCTTTCCAATGTATGTTTCTGAAAACTTTATTTTCACTTTTAAAATCTTTTAACATTGTTGTTAATATCATGCAATAATTATCATTTATGTGTTTTTGCGACCAATCCTTTTTTACTTTACAATTTAACCATGTTCTCTGACATTACTTTCCTCCTCTATAATTTTAATAACATTCCTTAATAAAGATTTTACTCATGCTCTTTCATTTTAACGTGTTTTTTGGAAACTGCTTTCAGTTTTTAAACGTTATAAGATTGAGATTACCCTCCTCCATTAGCTTCATTATAGTTACATAACATTCATCTTTAAACATTTTGTACATGAATACTTATCATAATCTTATAACCTAGAAACATTTAGGACCCTTTTTCAAATTGAACATCATTTTTGTACTTTCCTAAATTACATTTATAGACAATATTAATATACTACACCATATAATTATATTTTAGTTAAACGATAAGTGCATAATTAACTTATCACTACTTGATAGGCGAGTAACTAAGCAAACTTTGTTGCCCTTCTCCAAGAATTATAGAGATTAATGATATCTTTAATTACACAATAGATATATACTCTTTGTGAGTGCCATTTCCGTTCTATTTTTTCTGTTGAATTTAAGTTGGCTCTCTTTGTTTTTTTAAATAAGTAGAGGATATCTATGATAAAAATCACAAATTCCATATTAATCAAAGAATTATATTAACCCTCCTTACGCCGAGTCCTAGCATATTTGCATATCTATTAATTACTCATGTGTATGTTGGTACGGATATTTGTTTAAAACATCTCTACTAGGACACCCCACCATTATTTCCACTGATCCGCAGGTAAACAATTTTATTCTGCAAAACGATGGTAGGATTTTCGTTCCTCAATACTCAAACTCCACCATGGAGTTAACCGGAAACTCTAATATAATGACAGCTCATGTAGAATGTCACGAGATAAAACAAGGAGCTTTCATGCGTGTTGTCGGTATTCCAATTCTCAAACGTTGCCTTCTCTCGAAAATACAAAACGTCATAACCTTCTCTATACTGTGTCTTACCATTGGTACAATAGCTAGAGAAAATGTACCAAACATCTATGTACAAGGAACAACTTCACCTCTTAACAACAAAACAACTAAAATTTACTTGTAATGAATCATTCCTCTAGGACGTAATCGCAAAAGATAAAATATTTTTGTTAGAGACCTTATCAAAATTGTGAGAGAATTTATGCAGCGTGTGTTGAAAACATAATTAAAGAGAAGTTCTTTGAACCATCTGTGAGCTGGTGCAATGGGTCATTATCTATAATGGAGGGTTTAATTTCTACCATAATTTTCATGCACATATACTCTTCAAGCTAGTAGTGCCTCCCCACATCCACAATGTTGTTGCTTGTGATGAGAATTGTTTAATAGCAACTTGTATTATGAATTGCTTCATCAGTAAGATGAATTGTTTATTATATATATATATTAGTATTAAAAGTCCATTAATTACTAAGTGGGGTCGAAGGAAAATAAATAATTTGAAAGCTAATTTCTTATAATTATTACCCTTATTAATGGGCATTTTTACTAAACCTAAATAGACAAATAGTTAGTTAATTAATTTAAAGGTAGGTTGTTATATTTATTACCTTAAAAATTAAATGTATGTATTTAATTACCAAGAACCATAGCCTATCAATAGATACACTTAATATTATTAAAATTATTTAAAATGAATAAAACCTATATGAAATAAGAAAAATTAAAATAGATATCTTATTAAATTGTTAAATAATGACCTCAAACTAACTATAATGAATCCAACCTAAATGGAAAATAATTAAATTAGAAAGAATATAGCTTCTTCACTAGGTTAGTTGATTCAATATTAGTTTTATTCAGTAATATCTAAAGGGTTGGTAAGAAAAATTCATACCTTTGGAATCCTTTCAACAATGTTTAGGAATGGAAAATAATAGTGAATTATTTTAATTAAAAGGATTTTATAACCTACTAAAACATTTAGTTCTGACATTTTAATCTAGAGGGAGTGAAATAAAACCCTAAAAATGAATAATATCCCAAGAGACAAGAAGGAAAAAAGGACAGCATATAATTAGGAAGACGAGGGGGAAGAAACAAAGAAGACCTCAAAGCAAAGAACAACCAATGGGCGAGAGAGGGAGAGAGAAAGGGGCAGCTAGGAAGAAAGGGCAGGGATCGAGCAATTGCTAATTTTCTAGCCATCATCTCTATTGAGATTCCTCGTCCTTTCTTCAATTTTAATGGCCTCCCTAAATTTCCGGTGATGAAAAGGAGAAATATTGGCAATGACCTGGGCCTCTTCAATGCATATGTGATGCTTGGTCTTTTCTGCGTGTTTTTCCAAGGCGGAAGACCTAGTCCTCCCATGTTTAATGTCAGCTGAGTGTTCATGAATCCTTTGATTAATAGATCTGTTCCCGGTCATTCCCGCACCCCGGATCTACGGACCCTCCGTTCTTGCTTTACTCAGTCGGTGGCCTATCGCAGGGTCTCCCTTCTTCCAGTCCTCCACTCTTGCCTAACCAATACATTGACTAGTGTCGGTCGTCCCATCGTGGCGCGCTCGTTTCAGGTTTTGCATGCAGGCTGGTGATGTCGACAGAGTTTCTTTTGTCTTGTTGCTAAATTTAATTTCTTCCATTCCTAGACTCCTGCTTAGCCAGTCCGATGGCACGCCTATGTCCTCCCACCATGGCCCGATTGTTGCAGGCTTGTGCAAGCGGGTTGGTGCAATCGACAATGTATCCACCTTCATTTCTCCATGCCTGCATCCGCTCCCCCATTCCTTTCTTCGTTCTCCTTATTTTAATTCTTGTATTATTAATAATCATAAACTGCATTTAAATGAATCTAATAAATCTAATAATAATATTAATAATAGTTTAAATAAATATAATAATAATATTAATAATAATTATTATTATGATAATAGTAATAATAATGGTTAAAATTGTTGGTAATAATGACAATTTAACTAATTTGGATATTAATAAGGACTCAACTTGTAATTATAGTATTAATTTGGATAATAATAAGGAGTCCACTTATAATTATAGTATTATTAGTTACGAGAAATTTTACATTGATAAAATTCCAAAGAAATTAATAGTATAATAATAATAATATGATAAAAAATTTGGAAATATATAATATAATAACAGTGTGGTTAGTAGTAGTAATAATATTATAATAAAATAATAATAATAATAAGCTTTCTCATAATAAGAGGGTTGTTAATCTATCAAAATTTTCCTTTCCGCCTTCCGTCTTTAGCCTTCTGGAGAAGGTCTAAATTTTTCCCTCGCCCCCAAGAAGATCCCAGTAGAAGACATTATGTGTGACATAGAGTTTGGGATCAGAAGCTTGCCTGATAATATTAAGGACATGGTTAAGCAAGACTGCGTTGTTGTCCTTAGGAAGGCAAAGCCCCCTAGGAGCAACATTAGCAAGGCTGAATTTGTGGCCCTCAAATCCCTGAACCAAAACAAGGATATTGTGGTCCTCAAAGCCGACAAAGGAGGGGCTGTTGTCATCCTTAATAAGGAGGACTATCGTCAGAAAATGTTGGACCATCTTTGTAACAGTGGCAACTATAAAAATCTTAGCAAAAATCCCCTGAAGAAGGTCTCCTGAACTGTTGCTCTAGCTATTAAATCTAGCAATACTGTGGGTTCCTTTTGCCATAAGCTTATTAAGAGTAGCCCCATCATTCCTCCAATCTATGGTCTTCCAAAGATTCACAAAGAAGGAGTGCCCATAAGGCTGATTGTCAATACCATAGGTGGTACAACCTACCTCCTTGCTAAACACCTTGCCTTGAAGCTTAGACCCCTTGTTGGCCTTACAAAGTCATTTGTCAAAGACTCTTCATCCTTTGTCAAAGAGCTTAAAGACATAAAATTCGACCCTGAGGACATTCTTGTGAGTTTTGATGTGGTTTCCATTTATACTTGCATTCCTATAAGGGAGGCCATTGAGGTCATCAACCGCCTTACTAATTCTGATATTGCTCATTTAGTTGAAATTTGTCTCACTTCCACTTTTTTCAGCTTTGAAGGGGAATTCTATGAACAGACTTGTGGGGTTTCCATGGGCTCAATCCTATCGCTGGTCGTTGCTAATCTCTTTATGGAAGACTTTGAATCCAAAGCTTTGGCCTCGAGTCGTCTTTTGCCCAAGCTCTGGAAGAGATTTTTTGACGACACTGGTCTCATTTGGTCTTATGGCCAAGAAGAATTGGACCTTTTTTTCCAGCATCTCAACAATCAATCCCCATCCATAAAGTTCACTACGGAACAAGAAGTTGATGGGTGTTTACCTTTCCTTGATGTTCTCATTTCTAAGAATAACGACGGTTCTTTCTCACACCAAGTGTTTAGGAAGAAAACTCACACTGAGCAGTATCTCATGCCATCTCCCATCATTTCCTTGCTCAGAAGTTGGTGTCCTCAACACACTTGCGACTTGTGCACTGAGAATCTCTGATGAAAAGAACCTCGAAAGGGAGAAAGCCCATCTCCTTAATGTTTTGTTAATAATGGTTATAGTAGGCACCAAGGTATGAAAGCTTTCCTAAAAGCCAACAAAGGTTCCAAGGCTAAGGGAGACCCTAAGGATCGAGTCTCAGGGGTTCATCTCCCTTTCATCCAGGGGACCATGGATAAAATTGCAAGGATCCTCAGAAAGCATAATGTTCCCTCTACCTTTAGACCCCTTAGCACCATCCGTAGGTCCCTTAGGTCTGTAAAAGACCCCATTGACCCCAAGGACATGAAAGATGTCTATGTTATTTCTTTCTCCTAGGGTCCCCCCATGTTGGTGAGACGAGGTGGTCTATTAATCAAAGGATTCATGAACACTCAGCTGACATTAAACATGGGAGGACCAGGTTTTCCACCTTGGCAGAACACACAAAAAAGACCAAGCATCACATATGAGGAGGCCTAGGTCATTGCCAAGATTGCTCCTTTTCGTCACCTGAAATTTAGGGAGGCCATTGAAATTGAAAAAAAGGCCAAGGAATCTCAATAGAGATGAGGGCTCAAAAATTAGTAGTTGCTAGATCCCTACCCCCCTTTCTTCCTAGTCGCCCCCGTCCCTGCCCCCGCCCCTTGGTTGTTCTTTGCTTTGAGGTCTTCTTTGTTTTCCCCCCTCGTCTTCCTAATCATCTATTGTCATTTTTTCCTTCTTGTCTCTTGGGCTTTTATTCATTCTCACAGTTTTATTTCACTCCCTCTAGATTAAAATTTTATAACTAAATGTTTTAATAGGTTATAAAATCTTTTTAAGTAGCATAATTCACTATTATTGTCCATTCCTAAACATTGTTGAAAGGATTCCAAAGGTATGAATTTTTCTTAACAACCCTTTAGATATTATTGAATAAAATTAATATTGAATCAACTAACCTAGTGAAGAAGCTATATTCTTTCTAATTTAATTATGTTCCATTTAGGTTGGATTCCTTATAGTTAGTTTGAGTTCATTAGTTAACTAATTTAATAAGATATCTATTTGAATTTTTCTTATTTCATATAGGTTTTATTCATTTAAATAGTTTTAATAATATTAAGTGCATCTATTAATAGGTTATGGTTCTCGGTAATTAATACATACATTTAATTTTTAGGGTAATAAATTTAACAACCAACTTTTAAATTAATTAACTATTTGTGGTTAAATGGACTATATATATATAAAAGTGGTTAAAATCTTTAATTATTTAATTCCTTTCCATAGTATGATGTCATTATTTAACTAATTTAAAAGTTATGTATTTTAATTTTCTTTTTTATTTCATAAATTATTGATATAGGTTTTATTCATTTAGATGGTTTTAATAATCTTTAATGAACCTATTAATAAGTTATGGTTCTAGACAGTTTAATAGATATAACAAAATAACCCTTGAACTATTTAACTAACTAATAAATATAACAAAATAACACTTAAACTATTTAACTAACTTTTTGTCTATTAAGTTTTAAAAAGGCAAAAATTATTGATTTATTTTATTAACAGTGAATTATTAGCCGTATGGTAATAAATATAACTAGAAATTTAATTAACTAATTAATTTTTCCTTTCCCTGTTTAACTCTTCAACTTGTCTTGACGATAAACTACACTATTGGCCATATAAATTATGATGTAATTTTAGTTGAAGACTCTTCCCATGAAGAAAAATAATTGTAATCATGCGGTGAATTTTTCTCACAGCATGAATTTCACGATATGGATGAAAGCATTCCTCTTCATAAGTAAAGTTTGTCTGTCAAAACATGCTTTGAAAAATCTGGCTTTTTGTAAGCCGAATTTTTCTTTAGAAAGTGTTGCAGGATGGGTTTTTGCTTTATCGTATGGAATCGACAATGGATTTTTGTGCTTCTACAGACTCCTTAGCTGAGACGTATCAGTTTTGTAGAACTTTGGTCATCCATTGTTCCATCAACCAGTCGATACAACATTTCAGCGAGAGTTCAGCGAGAGTTACAACGTTCCGGTTGATTCAATGAAGCAGATCTCATTGATTTCAATTAAGCTCGATGTCAATCAGAAAGATCGCATCCCCTCCAAAATATGCTTTTCCTGCGAAGCAGTGGTTGGTTCACGGAGCTTCCTCTATCAAAAGAATGTTTGTAACGCTACTTTCCACTGCTTCCTGTAGCTGCTCGCTTGGCCAATGAAAACTCCTAGCAGACATGGAAAGAGCTGAGGGAAATCGAGGAGGGGCCTGAAGATCGGCCTTCTCGTCGGTTCGATTACCGTCGGAGTGGTGCTGTTAGTGTGGTTCTCTCCCTGCACAAGGACGCCCAAACGACGACGGTGGAGAATGAAACGCGCAGACCGTCCTTTTATAACGCACAACAGGCCACTGAAATCACATTAATCGTAGTCGTGGATTTCTATTCAGACAAATAATATTTCTGAACAATAGATCCTCGTCGTTGTTCTAAAAGTTAACACGGCCTCAACATTCACTCTGGGCGAAATAGGGGATTTTTTTGGCCAAATATTTGGTAGACGTATTTATAACCATTCAATGTGGTTTATCATGAAGATGTAGATTTACAGGGATATAAAAAAGGCGGTTCATTATGAAGATTAAAATTAAAAGTCTGATGTAAACATTTCAATAATATAGAATTATATATAGAGAAAATAATTACTAAGGTTATTTCAAACAAAAAATTAATAATAATATTTCCATTTAAAAAATTTTACTTTATTAGATGAAACCTCTAACAATCAATAAACTTATTAACAATTTTAATAAAAATAATATTAAAAATATAAAAAATTAAATAAAAAAGAAAAGGGACAGAAACTAAACAAACTATTAATATATTTATGATCAATAATAAGTATAATATTACATATATTTAACTTATATATAATGAATAATAATAAGAACTAAAACTTAAATAGAAAATAGAAGTAATTAGATAATATAATAAAAAATAATAAGTATTATTATTATCTTATAATAAAAAACAAAATAAAATAATCATTAAAAAAATTATATATAAATAAGAGGTTAAAAAGAAAAAGAAAAATAAATTAATAATGAGAAAAGGAAAAAAATATAGAAAATAAGCCTATGAACTTAAACAAAGATAATAAATAAAAGGCAGGGAATAGATCAATGAAGAAAGTAAGAAAGGAAAAAAACAAAAAAGGAAGAGCCCTAGGAAGACAGGATTGGGGTCCAACAACTGCTAATTTTCCAACCATCATGTAGTAGGCCTTCTCTCAATTTCAATGGCCTCCCTAAATATAAATTTGTATTATTATGCATGATGAAATTAATATATTGATTTTTTTATTTAATTGAATAAAATATGGAAAATTTATTTTATATAGAAAAATTATAAATTAATTACAAAGTTTTATTATTATGGAATTTTTAAAACATTATTAAAAACTAACATTAAAATAAAATTTTCTTGAACGAGGTAGCAAATCTTTGAAAGTGTAAACATTTGTTTAGAGTAGTTGAATGAAATAAAGGCTTTTATAATTAGAAGAGATTTTCGTCATTGTGAAGTTGCTTAAATTAGGATTGAAATGAAGAGCTAATATGGATAAAATCTCTTAGATGCAAATGTATTTTAGAGTAAAAAACTTCAAGAAATATTTGCACTTCAAGAAATTGCACATCTACAATTCTGTCAAAGATTGTAATTTTGTTTTTGAATCCATCAATAGATTCCACACCTTGAGAATCCCTTTAGTTTCACTTATTATGTAGAATACACAACTCATTTTTTTCCAGAACTTAGAATAGTTAGACTATGAAAAATGTTGTAACCGGAGATTTTTTATTTGCAATTGCTTTATATATAATAGACATAGTTAACATTGAAATATTTTACTACAAATTAGCGTTGAATGTTTTCCTTAGTAGACATTACTAGTCAAATAGTTGTGCCAATGTGGTTTCTTTGTCCCACAAACAACGAGCTCTCATACACCAATTTGGTGTCTCCCTGCTCCTTGACCTTAAAATTGAATTATTATTATTATAATAATTGTCTCCTAGTGGGAGGACCAAATGGTTGGCACATGAAATGCTATCCTCTCCACTCACCATATATATATATATAGAGAGAGATATTTTATTATGACCACATTAAATTGTTTTGTCATAATATATTTTTTAATACAAGTCTTTCAATATTTTACATATAAATAATTTATTTATATGCTCATTGATTTTTTTTTTCTATTATTATTTTTAGATGCACTTAGCTTCAGAAGATATACAGATTTCCTCTTATAAAAGTAATTAAATGTTTTTACTCTTCCAATTATATATATTATATATATTATATTATATATGCAGGTATGTGATTTTTTTGTTTTAATGCTATTTTTAATGTCATGCAACAATGCAGAATGCAATCATAGGTCTCTTTCTATATAGAAAGGTAAGTGAAATGTTTCGTTCAACTATTTTTAATCATTAAAATTTTTATATTAAAGTAGATATTGAAAATATATATATATATATATATATATATATTATATATTATATTATGTATGTTAGTTTTTTAATATGAATGCGTATTTGGATTATATTGAAATATACCACTGGAAGCAACAAATATGTCAGAAATTACATCGCTTTTGCATTACAAAATTCTAAAAAAGCTAAAAGTAGGCTCCTTCCAATAAGAATAAGAAGGAAAAATGTACAAAACTAAATCTTCAAATTTTTATTCCTACTACTTCATGGGAGCATCAGTAAATTCTAACAAATTTCTTACACAAGAATATGTAGAAACATAACATTTTATAAATTGTTAGAAGAGTTTAAGTTACAGCTCAAGTTGAAAGTTTTTCTACTATGATATTTCATGCTTCTTGTTACTATTGGGGAATAACATTGATTTTTAATCACTTCAAAATACGGAGGGGAAGAGGAGGAGGGTGTGAAATTCTTAGTCCCCTTGCCAGATTCTTATTTCATTGCTAAAGGTAACTTTGGAGAAAATTTTCATAACATGGAAGTTTTATTTGAAGAGTCCTAATCTCGGCCTTCCCAATCTTATGAATGAGGAGGAATATCCTTTGAAGAAACTTGATATAGCACTCGCGGATCCGCTTGGATCTCAAGATTCTCATCTTCTACCTCAAGGACATTCATGACTTTGAAACTATTGTTAGAAAGGGGTTGATTTAGAGATTCAAACTTACATGTTTGTTGCTTCTTATTTCCTTGCTTCTTGTGTTTCCTTTTCAATGAGCTGAATCCTTTCTTATTTCCTATGTGATCCTCTTTAGGAGGAGGTGGTTGGTTTGAGAAATTTTGGAGACTTTAGATTTTGGACAAATTTTCGCAAAATATCCATACTCATGAAAAATATTACACTTGAAAGGAACCTATTCATAATCGTAATCTGGTAGGTGAGACCAACGATCCAAATTTAGCTTAATCGCCTTAGGGAGGCCTTTTGAGAAATCTATTCCTACATAATCGATGGAACACGTAAGATTGTTCCCATGAGCCTTATCACTGGTGATAAATCGACCCAATTTACCTCATATATCCTTAAAAGTGACGGGACCCCAACAAATAAAATGGAGTGATGCAGGAGCATTAGACCGAGTTCACGATGAAGAAATGAAGAATATATTGACAATGTGGTGGACTAGCCACATGTTGGGATGGTAAATTTGATTTTGTTGTTTTTGTTAAAATTTTGAATATTTACTTTAACTATAAGATTGGAGTAAGTCAAAGAGTTAGAGTTTAGGATTTATTTTCCAGCTCGCTAGTGTCTTTTCGACTTCCCTCATTTAGAGGGAAGGAGAAACAAACCATTTTCTTAAGCTATGAATAAAGGAGGCATCAAATGGGAGGTGGATCCACTCTTCTCTTGCCTCCAAGTATGTAAGTAAAAAATGAATATTAAGGAAGTTTATACAATTGCATATTATTCATAACTCTGTGTGTTTCTTCTCATTGGTTTGCAATCAAGTTGTGTATGTACTTCTTTAAGTTTTAGAATTCATTGTGACCATCTATGTAATATTATATGCTTATCAACATTAGGTTATAAGCAATGGTTATTTATGCATGCCCCTTTTAAAATGACCTTCCAACTATTTTTAAAATGCCTCTATTTTGTGGGCATAAATTTGTTCCTTCAATTAAAATTTGTGACATTAATTTGAGTGAGGTGAATCCTTGACTAGGAGAGGCAGGAGGAGAGCGTTCTTTGAGTTGGGATTCAAGATAGACCATGGAGGAATCAATTGTTCAGGGGATTGAGTCGTTTCACTTTCCAAAATTCAAAAAAAAAGTTTTTTAAAGTGCTACGAGCTCATTTCATAGCACTTATAGGTTTTTAAAAGAGCGTTGCGAGATCATTTCGTAGCGCCTACAACTAATATTTTTTGCACTACATTTTGGCGACCAAATTTCCTTTTGGAATGCCCATTTCCATCAAGGAGATAAGGCAATCTGATCCACACAACTGTAGAGGATATTTCATCATGGGGTTAAATTCCATGGTCCAATGAGTGAGAAAAAAAAAC
Organism: Pinus taeda; assembly: GCA_000404065.3. Taxonomy (NCBI): domain Eukaryota; kingdom Viridiplantae; phylum Streptophyta; class Pinopsida; order Pinales; family Pinaceae; genus Pinus; species Pinus taeda. Next base: position 845 of record APFE031707934.1, on the reverse strand, counting down.
TATGTTACCCATGAAATAAGGACCCGATTTATATATATAGTCTCTATCTTTTTGGTTTTCAAATAGAAATTTATAATACCCATTTCCATAGTAGAAAATGTTTGAGGGTTCATGATTTTCCCAATTGACAAAATCCAATATTTAATGATTTTATAACTTGGCCATAGGTTAGTAAACTTTCCCAATAACCCTTTTTTTCCAGCATTGCCACATTCTTTTTATTGGGAAGAAAACCCTAGATCCAAAGATGAAATTAATTCTACCTTCTTCACAAATATTTTTGGGGCACTCATTATGCATGTATTAAGTTTCACATCAAATGTCATACCCGCTTGAAATCCCTCAAAGGCTACACATGAGCGATAATAACTTCTCATCTTACCCCTGCAGTAGCATTCCAATAGAATGGAGATCACATTTCGAAGTGGTGAAAGTCCCCATAAACCCACACAACGACCACAGGCCAGGCTAACGTAGGCCAATCCATGAGCAATAATATGAGAGGTTCATAGACTCAAAGGTGGCGCCAATGGCTTCAAGATGCAAATGCAAGCACAATTCCAAGGGTTCATCGGTGCTTGCAAATATAGGGTTCAATGGAAGTTAGGGAAACCCTAACCAACAAGAGATGGATGTGATAATGCTCCAGGCCATCTCTCTAAGATAACTTTAATTCTAGGTCAAAACATTAACACACATGCCTCCACCTATACCCTCCTCTAATATTGAAATATATTAGTTGATATGGATATTTAAATATTTTGCTTAAGGTGTACATTGAAATATTTTATTTATCGTTAATAGCGAAATATTTTTTGTTATTAATATTTATTTTTAAATGCCAC
>APFE031707930.1:8856-21401 GCA_000404065.3 Pinus taeda | reverse complement strand
GAAACTCTCCTTGCAGCTCTACCCGTTGCCTTTTTGAGGTCTACTGCTCGGATGGATTGTCAGAACGTTCCTCCCTCTCTTCCGACCTTTCAGGTGCTATATGATGGTTCTGTTCTTCTGACGTTCTCTACTATTCCATACTGGGATTAGCTGGTGGCTAATTCTGTCTGTCAGAAAGACTTTTTAGAATTCTTTCTTGCTCCATATTTAGTCGTGTGTTATCTTCGCGTAACCGGGCCATTTCGTTTTTCAGTTCCTGCACTGTCTCCAAGATAGCCTGATTTGTATTAGGGCCTCCTCTCCGAGTTGCACCCATAACTCGGGATTACCCTCAGAGCCAGGTATAGGTCCCTGCCCCATTGCATACCTACGTGACGCACTATCCCCTCTTCTCATATTGTTTGTTGTCTGGTTTCCTGTCTTTCACATAAAAGAAATTAAATCAATTTTTTTTTTTTTTTTTTGGAATTGCTCAAACATGGACAAAAATAAATTGTATGGGCTGTTTGCTGTCTTCAGTTTGCAATTGCAACTTTCAATTTCGACTTGAATTTCAATTTCAACTTAAATTTCAATTTTAACTTCAATTTCAATTCCCAGAGGCCTCAGTTTTGTAACTTCGCTCTGATACCATTTGTCAAGTACCCTACCAATTAATCTACAGTTTAATCAATTTTTTTTTGTACATTTACACGTAAGCTACCAGCTAGCATGGTTCTGTACGTAGCTATTGATACCAGTTTTATGACTCCTACACGTGGCATTCACAAAACAAAGGTTCATAATGGAATTCTCTGGATAACCTTGGTCTTATTTGGAAGTATCCGACGGAGGATAGAATAATGCTTGCGGATATAAATGCCACCTACTGTTTCTGGTCCACCTAGCCTATGGCGTTCATGAAGACTGACTTGATCACGTGATGGAGGCTCCTCTGCCTTCGCGCCCTCGGGTCTCTCCCTGCATCAACAGTGGAGATGGGGAAATGCCCATCAGAGGGTGGGGCTGATTCGAGGCAAATCAATAGGGTTTATTGCTTCAACATGACTTTTCACAAAACATTTGGATCGGCTCAGCGTTACTCCATTTCCTCCACAGCTTTGAGCAGGCTCTAAGTCCAGGTGGGAGGGCTACGTTCTGCTACCTAACTGCGCTACCAGGTCGGCTCGAAGCTATTTCCTTCCATGGCAGAGGTCCTTGGTGAGGGTTTTCCGCATGGTTATCTGTCTAAAAATTACCGTTTTTTTTTTTTAAATTCCAGCTCAGGGCTAACATACTGCAGGTTTGCGTTACTGTCTGTAGGTGTGGATTTTGCTTCTTATTTCCCATGAAAACAGACATGGGCACGGATGTGGCCATCTTCACAACAGACAAGTATGCTCCATACACCTTCTGCGTCCTCTTGTTATAAACTTCAGCAAGTCACGAGGGTTCTTCTGCATAAGTAGGGCTATTTATTGCCTTTGTCGGCTAGAGAGACCCTCTGTCTCATTTCTTACAGTTTGTTTTCCTTTTTCACGTAATGGCAGAGTACTTACAGGATTCAAAACTTGACGAACCAGTCCGGCTCACACAGGGTTATGAATCCCTCCTTCGAGAGGGTTATATCTTTAAATTGTAGGCTGTATTTTGGACGAGCCCTTGAGCTCTGCTACACTATTATTTATGTAATGATTGTTTTGTCAAATAATTTTACCAGGGTTCTTACCCTGGAGAATACTTTGATTCTTGAGTTTATGGCTAATCATGCTCCATGTATAAACCAATTTTCCTTTTTATTCTCCATCTACTAGTCTGGTTTTTCTATAGGTTGGATTCAGTCAGATTAATGGGTAGTTGCCTACGTTTGCAAACCTCTGGTTTAATGTAAGTTATGGAATATTATTGATCATACTGTTGTAGTAGTGTGATTTGCCGTTGATAATATGACGTATATTGCTGCTCCATGCTCCTCTGTTGCGAGTGGGTTTTGTTTTTCATAATGAACAATGTTCTATTTTTCATATTGTAAAATGTTTTGTATAACGTGCATCGCACGATAGTAAGGGTTTTTATTTCCACCCTAGTTTAATTTTCTTACGAGACATAAAATGATATACGACCCCTGCCTGCCACAATCTGAGTATATCCTACAGGTTTATTCCTTAAATTCACCACAGTTATGCATTTACTTTGAGATGATCAACTTTGTATGGGCCGAACTCTAGAGAATTTGCTTACGGTCTTTCTTTATGTACATGGGTGATTTTACTTAAATCATTGTCTTACTGTCCTCCCAAATCAGTTTTTCATGTGGAAATGGGTCACTGACCCTGAATGTATAGTCTGCATCTCCCCACAGTTGCGGCTATGCCGTTCGGTAATTTTTTTTTGTTTATATGCACACCGTTGCCCACATTGTTCATGGTTCTAAACTGTTCATTAGATTTTCTACAGGTTGTTTTGGTATTACGTGTGTTATTAGATTTAAAGAATGAGTTCTAGTTATCTCCTTTTAAATAAACGTTATTTCTTTTTATTGCAAGAGCAGTTTTATAGACTCAGAACCCATGAATTTTTGGTTCTGGTTTGCTGTGTTTCTACCTACAACAATTTCTAAGAGAGAATACCCCCGTAGACCATTTCCCGCAAATATCTCTCAGAACCTTTTTCTTTTTTTTAAAGAAACAAGTTTCAGATTTATCACATGAAACAAGCTCTATCATTAATATAAATTCCCTGGGAGAGCAGCCATTTTCTCTCTCAGCTTCAACTCTGTTTCCTGTAGGCAAGCTTCTAACACTCCCTTTCCACAATGCACAGAGAAAATAATAAAGCCAAGGAGGTGGAAACAGAATTAATGTCATACAGACTTCCAGTATAATCCTAATACATAGTTTCTTACATACCTATAGTCTTTTGGTTGATAAGTTGCTTTTGACAGTCACCCGAGTCAGGGTCTGCTGTCCTTTCCTGGAGTCTTATGGCTGATAAATTGCTTATGACAGTCACCCAAGTTAGGGTTTGCTGTCCTCGATCCACCCAACCTTGAGATTCGTCCTTTAGGACCCGAATCTCCCCTCTTGCTTCTTGCTAGACCACAGTCTTCTGCAAGTTAGCGAGCGGGGCTATCTGGTCATCACCAGACTTAGCCACCTTCTTTCGTTTTTTTTTGTTTTTCTCTCTCTGCCTATCTCTACAGCGTAGACCCACCTTCTTTTCCCCTTTTTCCTTAGGAACACTTCCCAGTTAGGGGAGGTGGTTAGGGTTGCAGTTCACTACAATTGTTTTTTCTCCAACTTCCCTCTTAGAAGTTGACAACACTTTTTTTTTTACAAGAAAACATTTTCTTATCATCTTAAAGAAAATAATAATACCATTAAATTCCAAAACAATTTAATAATGTCATATTCAGTTTTTTTTAACCACAGTAAAGTAAAATATTTACATTTTCCAAGGGCATTACAATTTCTCCTTTAAAACTATACTTATTAATTTTTAATCTTTTTTAAACTCTTTATTTCTCCATTAAAACTATACTTATTAATTTCTAATCTTTTTTAAAATTCATAGTTCATAATATTTGATATCATAACATACAAACTCCCTATTTTTTCATTTCAAACCATTCATTATAATATTTTAAACTACTCTACACAAATTCATTATAATTATTTGAACCCACTATAAAAAAAAATTGTTTTAAATCTAGCTTCAATACCATATTTCCATATAAAAATAAAAATATTACTTATATTAAAATAAAATATTAAACTTTCTTAAAAAATAAAAAATGATATTTTAATCGATATTCTCTAATATTTTTTAAATAAAACCAATAATAAAAATATCATTGAAGTGAGAATTCTAAATGACAATAGAAAACCAAATTTAGTAATAAACCAAAATATCTTTAATTCTTAACGATTAACGACCTGTAATAAGTCTTTATATAAATATTATTATCATTTATACAACAAAAACAAAGAGTGTATGGATTTTATAGATATCGATCACTTATCACTCACAAGAAGACACACTGATTTATCACATAAAATTAAATGTTCTTTAAAATTTAAAGAATTATCAAATATAGTAATTTGAAAATATTATAAGTGGGTGGGTTTTGAATAGATAGTAATTGGGTGTGATGTTAAGATATTCTTAAATATGAAGTTATTGATGAATCCCATTTTATATAAGTATTTTTTAGCTATTATATATTATCTATATATATAAACTTAAATCCATATTACAATTAATATTAGAGTACATAGAAAATTAAATATTTACTAGATTTTACCTAAGAGCATACTTTGTTGTTATTATTAATTTCTTTTTTTATTACGTATGTATTATATTTTATATTTTATAAAATAAATTTATTACATTTTTACGCCGATAGGCGCCTCCCTATTGGAATCGACAACTTAATCATTTTCTTAATTAATCTTTTTGATCAGATGCCCTGAATTGAAAGATGCCAGTGTATTCTTGTAGTCATCACTAAATCAATGGATAGAATTTGCAACAATAACTTTCATGCATGTCTAAATCACATGTTTAAAGCATACTTAAACTATTTTTTTACAAAGCATGATTAAAAATTTATTATACCTCTTATTGATAACCACGTATGTTCTTTAGTGAGAAATGTATTTAAAAAACTTATAAAATATCAACCTAAGAGACGTGGATCAAAGAGGAACAACCCACCGACAGTTTTCCTCAAGCTTGTGAAATGATTAAAAGTTGAGATGTGCACCTTATACCTCTTCATATTCTGAAACGTATGTTTATTCAATTGTTTGCCTAAGTGTTTTGTCCATTAATTTAACGATTACCTTACGTGGGTGGTTTAAACATATCCGTGTTCAACCATACCTTTTCACATTTTGGTTTCAAACGTATGCATGCTCAGCCATACCTTTTCACATTCTCAAACATACCCATGTTCAACCATTTGCCAAGTGTTTTCCCACACCTATAAGGATTACTTGAGTGATTTCCTATGCGTTACTAATTCTCAAGTGATTTGAAGGTGGTTGCATTACTAATTCAACAATGCAGTTTTTACTATTGATAGTTCTGATGATGTAGGTCTCTGTGAGCACTGGAAACTATGATTTTGTGATAAAAGCTACAAGAGAATGAGGAAGTCCAGTGACATCAAGCAAAAGTCCCTTGATTGGATCTTCACCACCTGGTTGCAGGTTGAAATGCTGCAGATGCCTTGTGTGAGAGTAAAACTTCCCATTCATCCCAACGCCATCAAGTAGCTGTGTCATGGTGAATCGATGCCAAAAAATTCCCAACGTCCTGTTTATCCAACAAAGATGCAGGCAACATTGATGTGTCGTTGCCCAATAACGCTGTGGATTCCAAGGTGATTAACCTCAGGAACAACTATGCAAAGGTCAAGCGAAGACGGGATGATGGCGAGGTGTTGGAGAATGACCATGTTTGGTTGAGGGTGCTCAGCGATGTAGAAGAGGAGGGATGTTTTAGGAAGAAGCTTACCCTTTAGTGCTCCTGGTTCCAGCCCTCAAGTCCCAACACTTAGATGGTTGACTTTCAATTCTTCTTGTCCTTCATGTCGAAAATCCTCGCTTGATCTGCAGTTCAAGGCATCAACAAGAGTCACCAATGCAGCTGTTGAAGCCTCCCAAAGCTCCCAAATGCGCGTTTCTAAAAGAAGTGGTGTTAGAGTGGCTCATGCTAGTCCCTCCTTCACTTAACTCAACCATGACATATTTTTCGTCTCTTCTTCCCATCAATTCAAACGTCCATGGAAGAGTGAATGTTCTTAAGGGCACTTATAGGAATGACCAGTCAACCCTGGGAATGTGGATGGGAGAACCGACATCACGGTATTGTTGCAGCTAACATAGTCATGACGCCATCGCTGCACTATTGCAACGCATGTATTAAATATTTTAAATAGAGGGGTTTGACAATTAATCCATGGTTCAAGGTTGAAAATGAATTTGTAAATTAATACTATTATGATGACTATTAGCTACAAAGTAGAGAATGCGATTAAGTGAAAATATAACATTGTCATCCTGTAATGTCACGGTGACATTACAGTGACTGGCACTAATGTCGTATTCGGTTCATTGATATCCTAATTTGTAGATTTACCAGGACAAACAACCTTGATGTATAAATGATATTTTCCAGAGATACTAGTTTAGGTAAATGTAATATTCAAAGAAATCCAAAACATGATCGATTGAATATATATATAAAAATATTGATGCAATTCTACCGACGTCGTAGTGATGCGATGCCTGCTTTTTTCAATGTCATTTTTTATTTTTCCCTTGGGTCTATAATCCTCTTAGTTGTTAGTATTAATTCCTTTTGTTTATCAGTCACTAGGGTTTATAATAATAATCCCTTCTAGGGCATAGTATTATTCATATTGGTATATCAATTCCTTTGGATTTGTGCCACAACTATCACTAATGTTAACAATGTCTCCATTCCTAACATTCAAATAAAGCTCTCTGTCACGAGATTTACCTATAATTCATTACAAGAACACGATAACATCACGATCATATTAACGGTTCCATTCCATGAAATCAACAGAATTGTTCACAAACTTCTTGATATTTCGCGTTTTCTTATTGATTTTTCATAGCATTGACTTCATATTAGCATTATATGCTATGTTTTTTAGAGTTTTATGCTGAATGGATTGTAACTTTTGTCTAACTATACATTTAATCGTCCTTTTATTTAAGGTTCTCTACCACAATTCGTAGTTCCTTTGACGAGATTTGAAAATAATTTTACAAAATTTTCACTTTAAATACAAGTACCTCCAAAACTACATTGTGGCATTGCTTTCAAAATGAATGGTTCAATTCTGCCTATTTAATAGAGTTATTCATCGTTTGAAGTGATATTGAAGGGTTTTGTCCACGATCTTTACCTCAAATTTGAATCTTTGGTCACAAACAGAGGCTTCTTTCTCGTTCTCTAATGATTCTTACCTCAAATTAACCACTACAACTCAATTTTTGCCTATTTTACAAAGCTTTCACGGTTTTAAGTGATATCGAATGGTTTTATAAAATCCCCATATGATAATTGACATGAATGATAAGTTTAGAAGAAATCTGAGGTACTGAGTCTGTTCGTTATTAGGGCCGTTGACGATTTACTCTGTTAATGATATTTTCGTGGGTTTACTCTGTTAACGATTTAAGGGTGCAACTCTTCTTTGCTGATGGGGTCGAGAGTTATGAGGAAGCGTGCATGGAGCTAGGGGATCGGATCCTTGAGTTGTGGAACACCGAGCAAGTGGAGTATTAAACCGGCGGAACCTGTAGGTGGTTTTCAAAATCCGGAAAAGTCCTTTTCGCACTGCTTCCGTGGCCTGGGTGGTAATTCATTTTTTGACCCGATAAAACATGGAGCTGCCATGTAGCATTACAAAACCAGTCTTTTCAGGTGATAACATTTATGCAACTAGAAGAAGGGATGAATGCGATAGTCATTGGTTCGGAAGAGTTAAGGATCGACGACGAAGATTATATTGTGTTGGATGTGTAGGTTGAACGGAGAAGCGAACACGACATGTTGGAGAATTATTAATGACATTAATATTATAACTAATATTCATATTCAATATTTATGAAAATATTAAAAACATTTGTATTAAACATACTATTATAATTGGTTTAATTTACAATATTCTTCTTTATTATTATTGTTATTATTTATTATTATAAATTTTCATTTACTATTAATTAATACATTTTAGTATTAAATTATTTCACATTAACAATATTAAATAAATAAATTTTTAATATTTAGTTTTAATATTATTTACGAATATTAATATTAATATTATTAATATTAATATGAAAATTCATTGTTAGACTTATATATATATAATATAAATTTAAGTACTTTAATTATTAATTTATTTAATGTGGTAATTTTAAATTATTTTAATTTTGTGTTATTTTAATTTATTATTAATATTAATATTAAAATTAATAAATATTGTTATTATGAATATTCATTAACATTAATAACATAAATATATATAATTTTTTTATATAATGTTTTAATATTATTTATTAATATAAATTTTAATAATAATATTAATTAATATGAATGTGAATATTAATATTACTTTTAGTATTATTAATATTTATAATTAATATTTATGTCAATATGAAAATCAGCTCTGATCCATCATGGTCAACCATGGTCAATAATCATGGCCACCTTGTAACGAAGATTATCTGTTGGTCCAACAACAAAGGCCATCCATGGTCAACCATGGTCCAACGTCAATTGTGTCAGATATTGTCTCAATATGCAAATCAACCATGGTCAACCATAGTCTAACGTTGCATTTTGACAAAGATTGTCTCAATATGAAAATAAATCATGGATAACCATGGTCAAATGTCGCATTGTGACAAAGATTGTGTTAATATGAAAATCAAGCATAGTTAACAATGGTTGACCATGTTTATTTTGTGGTTTATAATATTTATCTTAGGGTTTATATACCTAGGGTATATAATATTATGCCCTTAGATTTGATATTATTCCCTTGCCCTTGGGTCTATAATCCTCTCAATTTTTAGTATTAATTCCTTTTGTTTATTAGTCACTAGGGTTTATAATATTAATCCCTTGGGTTTATTAATATAAGAGTCCATATTCCTAGGGTATAATATTATTCATATGGTTTATAATATTAATCCTAAAATTTAATATAAATCCATTGGGTTTATAATCATGGTCCATCGTAGTCAACCATGGCCCAATGACACATTGTGACAAAGGTTGTCTCGATATGAAAATCAACCACTGCCAAGCATTGTCATTCACGGTGAACCATGGTCCAATGTCACATTATAACAATGATTGTCTCAATATGAAAATCAATCATTGCCAACCATATTCAATCATACCCAATCATGTTCAACCATGGTCAAATGTCGCATTGTGACAAAGATTGTCTCAAAATGAAAATCAATCATGGTAAAACATGGTAAATATGAAAATCACACATGGTCAACCATTGTTAAATGTCACATTGTGACAAAAATTGTCTCAATATCGAAATCAACCATCATCAACCATCGTCAACCATTATCAACTATGCTCTAATGTCACATTGTGATCAAGATTTCCTCAATATCAAAGCCAACCATGGTAAATCATGGTCAAAGATCATCAATAGGCATGCTTACAGTATGATAAATATTGTCTCATAGTACAATGTCACATTGTCACAACCATGGTCATCCATGGCCAACTATGGTTAACCATGGTTCAATGTTGCACTCTGACACAAATTGTCAATATGAAAATCAACCATGGTCAAACATGCTCCAATGTCATGTTGTGACAAGGATTCTCTTTATATGAAAATCATAGTCAACCATGGTCCAATGCCACATTCTAAAAAATATTGTCTCAATATGAACATCAATCATGGTCAACATGATCAACCATGCTTGTTTTAGGGTTATAAAATTTTAATATAAAGTTTTAATATTATTTATTAATATTAATTTTATTTTAATATAATATTAATTAATATGAATGTGAATATTAATATTACTTTTAGTATTATTAATATTTATAATTAACATTTATGTCAATATGAAAATCAACCATGGTCAATGATGGCCAACCGTGTTTATTTTAAGGTTTATAATATTCATTCAAACATCACATTGTGAAAAATATTGTCTCAATATGAAAACCAATCATGGTCAACTATGGTCCAACGTTACATTGTGACAAAGATTGTCACAATATGAAAATAAACCATGGTCAACCATGGTCAACCATGGTCCAACGTGGTCAAACATGGTCAATAATCATGGTCACATTGTAATGAAGATTGTATCTTGGTCCAACAACAATGGCCATCCATGGTCAACCATGATCCAACGTCAATTGTGACAAATATTGTCTCAATATGAAAACAAATCACGGATAACCATGGTCGAACGTTGCATTGTGACAAAGATTGTGTCAATATGAAAATCAACCATAGTCAACAATGGTTGACCATGTTTATTTTGTGGTTTATAATATTTATTTTAGGGTTTAAATACCTAGGGTATATAATATTATTCCCTTAGATTTGATATTATTCCCTTGGGTCTATAATCCTCTCATTTTTTTAGTATTAATTTCTTTTGTTTATTAGTCACTAGGGTTTATAATATTAATCCCTTGGGATTAATCTAAGGGTCCATATTCCTAGGGTATAATATTATCATATGGTTTATAATATTAATCCTAGGATTTAATATATATCCATTGGGTTTATGATCATGGTCAATCGTGATCAACCATAGCCCAATGGCACATTGTGACAAAGGTTGTCTCGATATGAAAATAAACCACCGCCAAGCATTGTCATTCATGGTGAACCATGGTCCAATGTCACATTGTAATAAAGATTGTCTCAATATGAAAATCAATCATTGCCAACCATATTCAATCATAGCTAATCATGTTCAACCATGGTCAAATGTCGCATTGTGACAAAGATTGTCTCAAAATGAAAATAAATCATGGTAAAACATGGTAAATATGAAAATCATGCATGGTCAATCATGGTTAAATGTCACATTGTGACAAAAATTGTCTCAATATCAAAATTAGCCATCGTCAACCTTTATCAACCATACTCTAATGTCACATTGTGATAAAGATTTCCTCAATCTCAAAATCAACCATGGTAAATCATGGTCAAAGATCATCAATAGACATGCTTACGGTATGACAAAGATTGTTTCACAGTACAATGTCACATTGTGACAACCATGGTCATCCATGGCCAACTATGGTTAACCATGTTCCAACGTCGCACTTTGACACAGATTATCAATATGAAAATCAACCATGGTCAACCATGCTCCAATGTCATGTTGTGACAAGGATTCTCTTTAAATGAAAATCATGGCCAACCATGGTCCAATGCCACATTCTGAAAAATATTGTCTCAATATGAACATCAATCATGGTCAACATGATCAACCATGCTTGTTTTAGGGTTTATGATATTTATCTCAGGGATTATATACCTTGGGTTTACAATATTAATCCTTTGGTTTTTTAATGCTTTTAGTATTAATCCATCATTTTTATTAGTACCTTTGGTTTAGAATATCAATCCCTTGGGTTTATTAATCTAAGGGTTCATATTCCTAAGGCATAATATTATTGATAGCATTTATAATATTAATCCTAGGGATTAATATAGATCCCTTGAGTTTATAATCCACTAGGTTTATAATATAAATTCCTTGGGTTTATGATATTAATCATAAGGTTTATGTTCCTAGGTTTAATTTTAAGCCCATTGTTTACAATATTAATCCCTTGGGTTTATTAATTTTAGGGTTTATATTCCTATGATTTAATATTCATTCTAGGGTTTAATGTTATTCCCCTTGGTTTTTAATATTAAACCATAGTCAACCATGTTTGTCTTAGAGTTTATAATATTTATCTTAGGTTTTATATACCTTGGGGTATACTATTAATCGTTTTGGTTTTTTAGGTTTTTAGTATTAATCCCTTGTTGTTATTAGTTCCTTAGGTTCATATTATCAATCCCTTGGGTTTATTAATCTAAGGGTTCATATTACTAACATATAATATTATTGATAGGGTTTATAATATTAACAAGTGTTTATCCCGGATGCGGGTGACTGAAAGGTTTATCGGTATGAAGGAGGTGCATAAGGAGGGCAAGTGGAAACCCACTTGCGCTAGTTGTAAATGTTATGGGCTGGAGAGCTGGCCTCGCACAAACCTATTAATGGCAGCATTAACGCTGCCCTCCCTGCAACTTGTTATAGGCGTGATGGCTCCCAGTCTGATCTTCATTCCCGTTGTTCCTCCACACGCCTTCAGCTCCATTAAGGCAGTAGCCCCTGACGATTCTCCGAGCGATAGCTCTACCCCCTACTTTCTTTCGGCTCTGGTTCATGGTGCTCATAACCATATGTGTGTTCCGTTTCCTGTGTATGCTGAGTGTTCTTTCCTTAATAGATTCCCTACTACTCCTTCTCTGTCAGTCTGTCTTTGCTGGGCCTCAAGCGCCATTACCATCTCCGGCATCCATTCGGCTCTGGTTCCTGGTGCTCACAGCCACAAACGTGCTCAGTCTTCGCTATTCTCTATGTATTCGCCCCTCAGTCGATTCCCCGCCATCCCACCTCCGTTTGTCTATCCTGCTCTTATCAATATGCCTAGAGAGAGGCTTAGAGTGGGGAGCAAACGCGGCAGTTCACGTGGTCGAGCCACCCACCAGCACTCCTCCACCACTTTGGACCCCTCATCGGATGCTTCGGAGTTTTGTTGCTTCAATTATCCTACTACCAGAAGTGCCATGGGCAGGGGAAGGGGGCAAGCCAGAGCCAGAGTCTGTGTGCATCACTCACATCTGCATACTGCCCGTTTCTGCATTCCTTGTTCTCTGGGAAACTCATCCTTCATCGTTTCTGTGACAATTGAAATGTGTGAGAATGCTATGGGTTCAGGGGAGGTTCAACATGGGG
>APFE031707926.1:0-20949 GCA_000404065.3 Pinus taeda | reverse complement strand
TCCAATTTAGCAACTAATTTTGTGTTCACTATTGCACCCATGTTTGGCCCATGTTTACATCCCTTTTTTCATCCAATTTTTCCTCGTTTTTGCATTCAAGTTTGTGTCCTTTTTTTTTTACATTCATTGTAGTATCCACATTTTTTTCACCACAATTCATGCTAAGTTTTATGCCTACTATTGTGCCCATGTTTTCTTCCACGTTGTCATCCATGTTTGAATCCTATTTTGTGTTCATGTTTTCATCAACTATTGCATCTACTTTTTCATCCACTTTTGTGTCATTTTTTTTTGTCTTGTTCTACATCTACTTATGTTGTGTCCACTCTTCATCCAAATTTACATCTATTTTTACCCCCATTTTTTTGTTCACTTTTGCATCCCTTTTCCAACACGCATCATATTTTTTGCATTGATGATATTTCTTATGACACTGAAAATTATGAACAACTGATGATAATGTCAATAATTATAACGATGATGATAATGAAGATGATGACGATGACATGAATTGTGATTGTTATGTTAATGACAATGACGATAAAGACGATGGGAGTCACAGTGGCAATGATGATGATGATGCTAATGACCTTGGCCATTCTTCCCAATTTTTAAATGTTGTCATGGTCAAAATCATAATAATTATATTTGGCGTCATCTTCCAAGTCATCATCATCTGATCATCATTATCATTATTTTCATCTTGATCATCATCAAGAACAATAATTACATGAATGATGATTATGATGTTCATGATGAAGATGACAACAATTATGATAAAAATTATATTAGTTATGATGATGGGGGTGATGACAATTATAATGACGATGCTAATGGTAGTAATTATGATGACCATCAATCATCTCTAAAAAATAAAGTTGTTATTTTTCTTGCATATATCATGTGTCCTAACAACCCTTTTCGAGCACTCGTAACATTTTTTAGGTTGATGATATTTCTTATGATGCCTATAATTATGAACAATTGATGATAATATCCATAATCATGATGATGATGATGATGATGATGAAGACATGAATGGTGATTATGATGATAATGAAATGATAACAATAATGATGACATTTATGGTGGTGATGATGGCGATAATGAAGATGATGAACCTCCCTCTAAACTAGGGAGGTACTCATAATGAGACAAAAAAGTACTCTCAAGTTGAAATATTCATATAAGAAGGAATCTGGATTGATAAGCATCAATGATGATTTACATCATCATAGCAACATTGTCAAAATATTAAGGCCTTGACTAACAAGTTTATCTCTCCATTAGATTAGAGCACAATGTTGGGAGGCTTAAATTTGGACACCACTGCCTCTCTAGGCACTTACCCCACTAGGACGTTCACCAGGTATGTCCTCACATGATCATTTCCTAATCCACTATCATAATATTTGACACTAGGAAATGTCAATCCTCATGACTATTCTTATCTTTTATTAATGTACTTGACTTATGGTGATTAGTCCTAGTCAAAGTCCAAATTCTCAAAGAATATTGGTCCTAGATGTTTATCCAATCCACCATTCTCCCTACTAGTGTCTTTACTAGGCTTACGATTGTTAGTCCTATCCATAGTACGTGACACATGGATAATATGGTGTCTACCCTCACTCCCTCTCAACCAGAGAGGAGACATCCACAAGCATAAGAGTTTCCCAAGAATACCAATCATTTTCATAGAGAATAACATCATTAATTTGTTTTCATCACATGACGCCTTTATGATTAAGAATTCATATATTTGTGGAAAAATATTCCCCTTTTGTCATTTGTGATGAAATAAAATCAAAAAGTGAAAGCCAAAATCATTAAAAATACACTGTATTGATTTATCTAAGTCTAAACTCTAAGGTTGAAGTGAAAATTCACGTAAATCTTATATCTATGAGTTGTGCCAAACTTATGAAAACCTTATTCCCTAAGTCCTATATTTAATAAAATGAAAAAGAAAGAAAAATAAGGGCCAATGAATGGTAACTCATGTATTCCCTCCCTCTTTGGAAAATATATGAATATATACATTCCTAGTCACATTTGATCACATGTTTGTGATGGTTAAATCATGAATTCCTCTTTTCTCCTTGCATTTTCACTTCATCATTTAAGCACCTAATTGAGGATCTAGGGAATGTTTGTTGCCTATGGCTTTCATGTCTACTCTTGGTTTACTTATGTCACACTACTGGCAATTTATGTGATGGAGTGAAATACATAAGTTTGTGGAGTTATTAGAGCAATGTATTAAGTTAGTCACCACACACACATTTATAACATCTCATTGATCCACATGTGTGGGTTGGAGACTCATTACTTGACAACTTTAATGGAGACTACTTTATGGCTTTAATGGTATAGCTTACAAAATATCTTGTTAAACATTGACATTCATCCTTTCTTTTCCTCGAGACACTTGATAATATTAAATTCACTCCCAAAAATCCATGGAGATGGGGAGTATAAATTACTTGTGCTAGAAATAGAATTGAGAAATAGAGGTTTTCCATTTGCGATATTGGAGTCATAGACAATGGATACATGGTAGTAGTCCTCAATGTCAATTAACTAAAATTGTATTGTCATAATGCGAAAAGAGGTAAACATATTGGTAACCTTGATGTCTTGATGATTTCAAATAATAACCATTCCACCCAAGTATCTCTAAGCATCAATCACTACTACTTGGAAATTCCTCCCCCATTTTCTAATTATATGAGATAGAACCTCACTTAATATTTTTGCTTCTTATATCAACATTATTGATGGGTGCTTTGTGTACCATTTTTCTTTTAGGAGTCTTTGTTTTCCTTTACTATTGAGGCCCCTCATGTTCCATGAGACTATTTTCATCAAGAATTTACATAGAAAGGGAGTATAATGTGACTAAAAAAAAACATGTCACAAGATTTAAGTGCTTGGACAATTCCACTTCATGACTCCTATATTTCCTTAACCTGGGATTGAATGGTGAACTTGATGGCCTTAACGGAAATTAACCAATGAAAATCTAAAAAAGAGGTGACTTTTGACTTTATCACATACAATTTAATATACTAAAAAAAATATCCATAACAATTTCATCAATCAATAAATCATTAAAAAAAATATCCAAAACAATTTCGTCAAGCAATGAATCATTGCATTATAAAATACAATCTATAAACATTTTGGGAACGTTTTGCTAAAACATGCTCAAAAACCAACATATTTAATATTAATATTTAAAAATAATATGGGCAATAACACATTTTGATAAATTAAATAACATATTATGAAGCCTAAAAAATGTCACTAACAGAAAACTATAAAGCATGCAACTAATGGAAGTGACCACTCAAGGCCACCATAAGACAATTCTTCTATTAAGACTAAGATTAATGGGGACAAGGATCTACAAAGGACAAAGGCAAACCTATTTTAACTTTATTGTTTTATTAGCCCGGTTCAAGATGAACATTTCAAGGTATCATGAAGAACATAATTATTTTTATTGCATTAAGAAAACCCAAGCACATTCTATAACTTAGCAAGGAAGAGATGTATAACACCCATCTCAGTGACACAACACATGGCATTCAGTTACTTTTTTATATATAATTTAAACTCCTACCATAAAATCACAAATTTAGCATGAATGGAATGTTTAAAATCCATTTTTATAAAAACAAAATATAATTTTTCTTATAGAAAAAAAAATACCAAAAACTAAATATATTTTTTTAGAAAATAAAAAATACTAAAGCTAAATATATATTAAAAAAAATTAAAACATAAGCAAACTAGAATTTGAATTTGACACTCTTGTTCACTTTTAGAAACTCATATGGTGGAATGTGATCTCTTGATCCTCATCTTTAGCTTTTTCCTAAAAAGTAAAAGCATACAAAAGCGGGAAAGAGCCATAAAGCATCGAAAAGATCTATCCTAAGCACAAAAGCATCTAAAAAGTGGAAAAGGCCATTTTTATATGAGGAAACATTATTCATCCAAAAGATTTTTCCCAAATTGAACTAATGATGAATTTGGGAAATCTTCATAGCCTTCACTTTCCTATATATTGGAGGCTTGGCCATTGAAAAAATGATGGGAATTCTTGTATTGTCACACTGTTGAGATCTATCTTGAGAGGGTAAGTTTTGGAGCTACGAGTTGGGGGAGGTGTTGTTGCAACTACATCTGATTGTTGTAACTTTCCTCCAACTCCTTTATTCATATAGATCAATTGTTCTTCCTTCCATATGTTTCATTTCATCCTTTACTTCTTCTATTTAACTAATGGATGTATGGAATTTTGGCTTGTATTTATTTATTCAATAATATATATATGTTTCTCATAGTTTTGATTATCAAGATATTATGATGTGAAGGTTTATTTATTCTCTCTCTTCTGTGTAGGACCAAGCTTTGGAGCTAGCTAGGAGCGCTTCCTAGCTATTCTAAAAACTCCAAGAAGACCTGCATGCGAGGATTCACAATAATTCATTCTCTTTTTCTTAATCTATACTCTACATCTTGATCTACTAAGAATCCTAAGCCTTAGAACAACCTTTCTCTTAATTGGTTTGTCCTAGGTTTCTGGGATAAACTGAGAGGGTTTTATTTTCATATAATCATGCATTAAATCCTATACCAAAATTATATTTAGAAACTTTAATGTATTTCACCATGTAAATGAACTTAGTAAAATGAACCCATAGAGAGGGTTATAAATGGAAATAAAAGCATAACTCTAAACAAGAAGCCAAAAGTGGATTTAACCATGGATGCAAAATTGGGTTAGAATTGGATGTTAAACTAGCCATCAAAACAAGATGCAAACAATGACACAAAAAGGGTTTTAAAGTAAAATTAAAAAATGATGCAACAATAGACACAAATAAAGTAACAAAATAGGGCATATGAAAGGATACCGAATTGGGCACAAAAAAGCATGCAAAAATGGACACCAAAATGAGAATTCAAAGAAAAGTGTAAAATTAGGATGAAAAAAGGATGTAAGAAAAAACACAAAACAAGATGCAAAATGGGACTAAAAAAGGGTGAAACCAAGGATGTCAAAAATGATGCATAACTAGATGAAAATTCAAACTAAAATCTAGGTGCAAAATGAGATGCAAATGTGGACACAAAATGTGGCAGAAAAAAAGATGCAAATTTGGAAGCCAAAAAGGAAGAAAAACTAGATACCAAAAAAGATGCAAATTTGGACATAAAAAATGGTGCAAAATTGGACACAAAAGAAGAAACAATGGTGCAAAAATGGGCATAAAAATAGCTCAAATTTGGATGTAAATTGAGATTCAACATTGGATCTAAAATGAGGTGCAACAAATCATTCAAAACTTGGTGCAAAAACAAATGCAAAAGTAGACAAAAAAATGGCTCAAAATTGAACGTAACAATAGAAAAAAAATGGGATGCAAAGGTGGATGCAACATATGGTTAAACATAGGATGCAAATTTAGATGCTCAAAAGGATGAAAAATTGGATGCAAGAAATGGTGTTAAAAATGATGCTAAATTGGATGCAATAAATGATGCAAAATTAAATGAGAAATATGGTGCAAAAATGCATGCAAAATTTGGCACTAATCAGATTCAACATATGGTGCAAAATTGGATGGAAAAAATGGTGTAAAAAAAGGTAGAGAAACTAGTAGAAAAATAGATGTAAAAATAAGTACAATACTAGAAGCAAAAAATGGCATAAGACCAGATGCAAAAATTGGCACAAACTGGATGTAAAAAAAGGCACTAAATCAGATGCCAAAGATGGTGTAAAAATCGATGCAAATTATGACACAAAACTAGAAGAAAAGAATGCCACAAAAGAGGAAGCAAAAAATGATGCAAAAATAGATGCAAAAAATGGCACAAAACTAGAAGCAAAACCTTTTGTAAAACCAAATGAAATCTTGGTGCAAAATATGATGCAAAAAGTGATGGAAAATTCGGCATTAAAAAGATGCAAAATTTAGTGCAAAAAAGGACGCTTTAAAAATTGTACAGTATAGCCATATTTAGCGCTAGGCTGCTCATCCAATTGAGAAAAAAATGCACTAAAATCTGGTGCTAAATCTGGCGCAAATTGCCTGTTTTGTTGTAGTGTCCTGCAGAGTTAAATTACACTGTAACAGAAAATAAATTTTTAGTCATTGTGCATGCCATCAATAAATTCATATATTATATAACTCGATATGAAACCTTCATTCACATAGATCACTATGAAAATAGATATTTAATGAATAAATCAATTACTAATGGCATACTTACAGTATGGTTATTTTTATTACAAGAATTTAATATTACTATTTTGGATAGACCTAGAAAACAGAACCAATGGTTGATTTTCTATCTAGAATCCAAAATGATGATAATGATGTTTTTGTAGAAGATAATTTTCCCGATGAATATCTTTTTGTAGTATCTATTAAATATCCTTGGTTTGTAGATATTGCTAATTATATGGCTACAGGGAAGTTACCATCATACTTGTCTCCTTGAGAGAAAAGGAAGGTTATCCAAACTAGTGCATCTTATTCATGGATAGATAAATAATTGTACAAGATAGGACATGACATAATCATTCAAATATGTGTTAGAGAGGATGAAGTACCAGAGATATTAAAGGTTTGTCATGCTGAACTATGTGGAGGACATTTCTTTGATAAAAAAACTGCCTATAAAGTCATTCTCTTAGGATATTATTGGCCTTCTCTTTTTAAGGATGCCAAGAAATATTTTAAGAGATGTGAAAATTTTCAAACAATGGGGAAACCTATTCCTTTGGATGAAATTCCTCTACAACCTCAGGTACTTATTGAACCTTTTAATAAATGGGCTTTGGGTTTTGTTTGTCTAATCAATCCATTGTCAAGACAAAAAAGGTACATTCTTGTTTGTACAAATTATGTCATAAAACAGGTAGAAGCTAAAGCACTTTATTTTGTGAATGAAAATGTTGTAGTTTCAATTCTTTTTTAGGATATTTTCACTCGTTTTGGTGTCCCAAGGGAAATTGTGAGAGATCAAGGCACTCAATTTACATCGAAGTTTGTACAAAATATAATGGAGGATTATAAAATGAAACATAGGAAGTCAAATCCATATCATCCACAAGCCAATGGACAAGTTCAATCTACCAATAAAGTAATTGAAGCAATTCTTACCAAGATCGTGCATCTACATAGAAGGGATTGGGCAGAAAAGCTTACAAAAGCTTTATGGGCATATCGTACCACATAGAGAAATACAATAGGAAACACTCCTTATGAACTTGTTTATGGGAAGCAAGTCTTGTTTCCTATTGAGTTCCAAATAAATAATTTTATAACAATAGCCAAGTTGGGTCTTGATATATCAGAAGCCCAAAAACAAAGAATGGAGCAATTGAATGAACTTGATGAGATATGACAGGATGCTATTCATAGAACCAATATAGTCCAAAAAAAAAGATCTAGGTGGCATGATAAGCTTATAAAAGAAATAAAATTTTAGCCTAGTGATTGGGCATTTCTTTTTTATTCAAAAGTTAAAGATTTTCGAGGAAAATTTCAAACTGATTGGCTTGGTCCTGATGAGATTGAAATTGTCTTTGATAATGGAGCAGTCAAAATTAGAACCATTGATGAAGAGAAAGTGACCTTCCTTGTAAATTGTCATAGATTACAAATATATCATAAACCATAAATAAGGGAAAAGTTCATCAGAAAACTACAAGATAATCTTCACTTGAAGTTGGTCAAGGAAGACTCTTCTTGCTCGCCAACTTAGCCTTCTACTTTATTTTTCAAAATATATATATATATAAACATGAAAACCAACATTGTTGGCCTATTTATACAGAAAATCCAGGTTGAAAGCCAAGATTTCTTGGTAGCTTAGATTTTCTTTTCCCTATTTTAGTCCCATTTTCTTTTTATTCCTCTTTTCTCTTTTGAAAAAAAAAAATACAGCTACAAAATTGTCAATAATTTGTAGTTCTGATAGAATTTTGTAGCTGACTTGGCAGATTACGACTTGGCTAAATGAAATCCAGTGAAGATTACAGGTAGAGTAGTAGAGTAAAACCTACAAAAATAAAAATAAAAAATCAGTAAGGCAGAGATATGAGGTATGTAAATATTAATTAGATAATAAAGGTAAAAACATTGAATTATGAAATAAAAATATGAATGACCGTTGCCACCGCCATTCTGAATAGTTATTACTCTCATTACTCACATCAATTTGATCTTAGTGAAAATGTATTATCAAAGATATAACTCTAATATGAGACCTTTCTATCATTTAAATTCACTCCCTTCTCTCCATGTATCATTCCACTTCATGCATAGTTCTTGTGTCATATCCATTTCACTTAGCCCTCTTTCATTGCCAAAACGGCCCTTTACCTAAATTTTATCTCTTTGACCCATTCCATAACTAAATTTCTTCCATAACCCTGTCAAAAGAGAAATTAGGGGCTAAGGCTTCTCCAACATGGGAGCCATTGTGCACTCAGAGCCAAATGGGGCCACATTCCTTGAGGGATTCCCCTAGGTGAAATAGTAGGTGTAGCAAGCACAATGGCTATAATTTGTGGAAGATTTTGATGGGGACGAGAAAGAAGTGACAAAATCCTTTCCTTAAGCATACGATGGCATAAAAGTAGAAATTAGGGATGTGAAATTAGTTTTGACAGAGTCATTTGTAGCATAAGCTTCCAGAATACCAAGAATCGGGGAAAGCCGGTTCAAAAACCAAACGATCAAAAGAAAAGGACTCAGAAATATTCCTTAAAAAACGCGCTATGGATATCTTTGTCTTTAAGAAGGGAATTCCAGTCACAACCTTAAAGAATAAATGGAGAATTTTTTTTTTAATTATTCAAAATTTCATAACTTGTGAGGGTAGGTTTGGGAACATGTTCTTTTACCATGGTCACCTAATGATGATTTTTCTTAATGGTAATGAAATCAACCTACCTTACTTCCTTCTTAATAGTTTGAGAAAAATGGCTAGAAATATTCAGAGGAAGATACAGTCCATAAATAATGCCCTATATCATCATGGATTAGTGAAAATTATAATTGAAGCCCATCTGAAAAGAAAAGAAGATAATTAGGAGGATTTTCTTATTAGAAATAATTTCAAAGAAGCTGAACCAGAAGGGCATAGTGATAAGACCAAGAAGAGTAGGATAAAATTTCCCTCAAATGCTAAAGAGAGCTCACCTGTAGAAGAAACACAACAAGATGAGTACTCTGATGATGAAATCCTTGTTATAAATGTGTTAGAAACTCTTAAGAAGAATAATTTTAGAAGAAAGATAGCCAACAATAAAAGGAAAAGTTCATCAAAAGAAGAAACAAGGAAAGAAGATGTTAAAAATCATCCCCAAACTACTAAAAAAACACCATCAATTGTAAGAAGAAGTGAAAGGCTTAATAAACCACTACATGCATAGTCTCAGGAATCTCCAGAATTCGTCAATTTATAAGAAGAAGAAGAACCAAGAGTTCCATCATCAGTTTCGACTCCATCTAGGAGAACTCCATAAATTGATTTTGTCTAGCAAAAAATATACGACTACATATATGCCCTGGAATAAAGAGCTATAGAAAAGACTCTTGAATCATCCTCAAACCAAGAAGAAATTATTCATTTTGATCATTTAGAAGAACCCCAAATTGTAAAAACTCTCAAAAAGGAAATATATGGATTGGAGGTAGTAAATAGACATTTGAAGCAGGAAAATAAAATAGTAAAAACACAAAATGAAATCCATGAGAACTCAAAATGACAACGTCCTATTACATCTTGGTTTATGGTATGAGAAAAATAAGAAATGGACTAACTTAGATGTCCTTGCCCAGGATTTTGAAGATGCTCAGTGACAGAGAGATATTACAAATTTTGAAATTTTTCATGAGGACATGCAATGTCTTCTGCGTGGGGGAATATTGAACCCCAAAATTGTTTTTTTTTAGCACTTTCCTACATTCCATCCTTCTTCGTTTTTACTATCATAACTCTAAATTGGGCATCAATTTAAAAGGTCTATGGAATAGTAGGTTCCTAATCATATTCCATTTCATAAGTGTCATTTTTCTTTATTATTTAACTTAATATTTGCATGAGCTACTGAATTGCAGCAATTCGGCAGATAGTGACAGATTCTATAGCAAAATCAAAGGTTTGACATGTTTCGAAACTCTAGTTGAGGAACAAGACATATGGCCAGGTGAAAAATATTTGGCACAATGCTTTGTACCAATATCTATAACTTAGATCGATAAGAAAAGCACCACAACAACTCAATCAAAGCAAAAGTCAACCACCAAGGAAGGCGAACCAGGCAAGCGAGGAATTAATGAGTGCATATATTCATCCTCATGATTTTCTTTGTTGATAGAAAATCATGAGGAAATAATGTTAAGTTATCTCCTTGTACTAATTTTAGTCATTTTCGAGTAGGGTATGTTCGTAATACTCTTAAATAGTTATTCATAAGAGATTATAAATATGCTTCTCGGCATACCAATGACAAACTTGGATATTGTTTTTAAACTATGTTTTTGCAATTAAAAACTCTGTTTCATCTCATCCTTTTTTTTTTAAATCCATGCGTATATAATCTTGTGAAGCAGTCATGTTGTCACCTATTTCTCATGGGAGGGACCCCTGGAGTTGTAAGTTTTTAATGTTTTCAAACTAACATTTCAATTCTGTAGTCTATATTGTGTTTAATTCATTTATTTCACTAATAGTTTGATTGTTAACAATGATCGTTGTGTTGATAACAGAGTATAGTTTGTTTAGTCATTTTGTTGTAGCATGAATGAGTGAATTCGAGATCTATTATGCACATGAAAGTAGTATAAAAGAGTTTGGATTGATATAGATTTGTAATATTGTTTTGAGTTACAATTGTGTGAATAATAATTCAATTTATCAAGTTTTCTTTCAAGAAAATGTTTATGTGATTTCATTTCAAGCAAGAGTTAAGAAAGCGTGATATTTTCTTTCAAGCAAGTCTGTGTGTGATTTCATTTCAAGAAAGAGTGAAGCAAGTGTGATGTTTATTTCAATAAGAGTGTGATCTTTATTTTAAGAAAGAGAAATAGTTTTGATTTCATATTTACTTTCATAGTTGTTAAACAAAACATGTGCATTTCAGTATCTCAATTTAATTTAGGAATTATTTATGTAATAAGGACTCCTGGCACAAACAATGCACATACTTTTCATCAGTTTACTAGTCCTCATTGATCATTCATGTAAGTAATTTAATACCAATTAAATTACAAAAAAAACCGAAGGTAGGGATTTTTCACCCATCAGGATTTTAGCCAAAACCGTGATAAAATTTTGACATGTAATGGATGAGGATGATAGGTCTTAGCGAGACGAATCTAACACCATGATAATCATCTCATTTCGAGTTGTAGAAATGGAGATACAAATTTTTGAAGTTTATAATTGGGTTTTGCACATGTATTTCTAGGTCGGCTTGGTGTTAAAAAGAAACCCTATTATGTTGTTGCAGGATCCATTCTATTGGTGTATAAATATCAAGTGATGGAGGATTCATTTCCTTATCCGAAAGTGCAGCACACACTTGAAGATAAACTCGTTGGAGATGAGGAATATCTCTGTCTTAGCCGTAGCAAAGGAGAACTCAACAAGTTGTGCCAAAGAAGTTTGTTTGAGGGCCTATTTATAGGGCCAAGTTGCTTGAAGGGATGCCTAGGCACCTCCCCAGAGGGCCGAGGTAGAGGAAGGTTGTTTCAGGGTTGTTTGGGTGTTTCTTGGGTGGATAGGCTTTGGGAGGGAAGGACAAGCTGTGGTGGGTAGGTTGTAGGGCTTAACTCACTATTTGAGGGCAACATAGGGTGTATTGAGGATTTTCTATGCCTAGAACAACAGCCAAGGGCATCAACACCTCTCCAAGGGTAGGCCACATCCAAGGAGCGCTATTTGGGTGATTGTTTAGAGGTTGTTGCACTAGTCCAAGATGCCTCAACGAATCAAAGTCACAACAAAAATATTGCAGACTTTAGACAACAAATTTGATGTGTGTTGGATCCTTGATTTTTGGTCATATTTGGATCAATTTACCTTATAGCCTATGGGTACCATTTGGAGGACTTTTCATGGTGGCCAAAACTCCATCCTAGAATAAGAACTTGCAGTGAAGTATTAGGTATCATTCATTTGGTGGAGGGAAGTGTGTTGATAGCCCAAAGTAGAACCTAACGAGCTATCTTGAAGTGACAAAGAGGAGTTAAATTTTGGGTGAATATTGGTGCCGAAGTGCGGTACCTTAATGGACAAAGGTGACTACTAGCATGGAAGTTTGGAGCTTAGGTATTGGCCAACCTAGAGAGAAGATTGGATCAGCCTATGTACATGTAACAGAAGTGACTTGTAGCATTGTTAGGTGTCATCCCTCCTAGAGTCTCGATGTGTTGTATTTTGAAAGACTAAGGGGAAGCTAGTGAGCAGTACAGGTATGAAGGATCGACGGGACAAGATACGACAAAGAAGTTGCAATGAATATTATCATTATATCTTGTATACCATAGACTATTTTATTATTTAGATTTGGCTTAATATAATGAAGATTGCTTTGTACATTACATGTGCATATGTGATTTACTGCTTTATATTTTCTTTTGTGCAAAGTAGTTATTGTTGAGATTCTTGGTATGGTAGCGTGGAAGATTCTAACCTAGACCCAAGATCGTGGAAATTAAACATTTTGAATAGGTGTAGAGGCATAATTTTTTGTTATAAATGATGAAATATTTCTAATTTAGTATTTATGCAATTATTATACCTGCCTCAGGTAGGATATATATATATAGTGTTCAATTTTGCATTGACTACATATTAGTTTCCTTTTGACCAAAAAAAATTGAAACTTACTCATCAACTGAAATTTATTATTTTAAAAGAATATTTAAATTGATTTATCTAAAACACTATTAGTTCACCTCTTATTTTGTAATGATGGCAGATGTACTCCCATTATTGATTTTTACTCTACAATAGTTTTTTTTTTTTCAAAATATTGTATTTTACAACCTAATCCTATAACCTCAACTAATTTATCTTCACATTAAAATTTGGTTCAATATTCTATCTTTGGATGGAAGAGTAATCCATGTAGTAAAGAGATATGCCCAATGTGACAGTGGAATAGATTACATGCATCTTTCAAACATCCAGTTGTGAAAGATTTATCCACATGAAAACTCATCCTTATCATGTGTTACTGTATCGGTTAATTTTGGTGGAAGTAGATTTTCACGGCTGCTTTTGCATAAATTTCGAGAATATATTTATATTTGTCATAAAATGAGTTTTTATATTTTTTTTTTTTGCCAAATTTAATGGTCAACTAAGAGAGGATGGTCATCTCTTGTTAAGCATCCTTAATGTGAATAATCATGACTCGCTGCTATCTCTCAATTTTAGTTATATTAACATTATTATTTAAACAAAATTATTTATAAGAAAATGAGTTGAATCTATATATATTTTTATTTTCAAGTAATTTAGTGGTTAATTACTATTAAGGATGGTTATTTAATGGGCATGGGTAGTGTGTATAAACATAGTTGGCTACTATTTTTTATGGTGGTTGTTGTTAACTTTTTTATTACTATTATTAAAGTAAATAAATTTCTCACCTCACAAATGTTTTTGAATTTGATTTATTAATTTATTTACTGAACAAATACCTAAAACTAAGATCTCTTAATAAAATTTAATCAAAATTATTTTAATGATGTTGACATTATAAAAATATCTCTCACTTAACTTAACTACCACTCATAGTCTTGCACAATAAAGGCATTTACAAAATGAATTTAGGCATTGCAGTGTTGTAATCTAATTTTTAGTCGAATAGCTTCATTTATGATGAATCCATAGCACGCACTATTATCTCAAAATTGGCCAAATGAAAAGTGTGTGGTTACATACATAGAATGTGCACCGACATGAAAAGTGTCTGGTTCCATACGTAGAATGTGCAGTGGATGGCTTGATGGAAACAACAAATATTTGAATTCAAGATCTAGAATGGAACTGGTTCCAAGGCTTGCGTTAAATATACTAATACTCATGCATATTTCTTGCCCTCCATTTTCATGTGATACATTTTGTCTTTTTCGGCTTGGCAAATTTCCACAATTTTTCTTTGGGTGTCATCATTAGCAACATAATTTTCCAATTGAACCAACAATAGAAAAACTAGAATTTCAAAATCACTTTGACTATGATGTACAAAAATCAACATACATGTGTATAATTTTGCCAAAAAAATCACCTCAAACAAGTGTGGAATTTTATTTTCACAGCACCATTTGATTTTTGAATTCACATCGGAAACACGTCTCTGAATTCAAATTCCAATTACAAATAACCATTCATTGTGAAGCAAAAATATGATGAAATTTGATTTTTTAAAATGTTTTTAAATTTACAATTTACCTAAATTTATAAGTTATTATTTATTTTTTACTACTATTATTATGTAAATTCACTAAAATATAAAACACAACACTGAGTACACTATGAAATTATAAAATGTACTTCCCTTAGTAAAATAATAAAAACCACATTCTATTTGAAATAAATCTTAATGTGTTATTTTTGTTTGACAATAAAAATGTGAAAAAATACAAATAAAATTCATAAAGATGTTGCCATGGTACCATGATGTCCTCAAATACATTACGAATATATTCACAACATAATTTTATAATCAACATGCAAACACATTTAGTGAGCAACTACCATTTAGTGAGTCAGCAAATGGCACCCTCTCTTGACATTTGATTAGTAATCCACCTTTCATCTACTGCTTCCATCCACACCCTCGATAGGCCAAGAAAATATGCCCCTTCTCATTATTTAATTGGATAAAACGTGCTCGTTGAATAAAAGTCGAGATCATGGCCACAAAACGTAATATTGAGTGAGCAAATGGCGGCCCTTTCACATGAGTCCTCCTGCCGCTTTTGCACCCTCTCTTGACATTCGATCAGTACTCTACCTTTCATCCACTGCTTCCCTCCACACCCTCGATAGGCCAAAAAAGATACCTCTTCTCATTATTTAATTGGATAAAACCTGTTTGTTGAATAAAAGTGGAGATAATGGCGACAAAACGTAATATTGAGTCAGCAAATGGCGGCCCTTTCACATGAGTCCTCCCGCAGCTTCTGCACCCTCTCTTGATATTCGATGAGTAATATACCTTTCATTTACTGCTTCCCTCCACACCCTAGATTATGCCAAAAAAGAGCAGCCAGTTTTTGCACAATCAAAGCGTCGCAGGTTTTTTCAGGGTGTTGAATCCAAATATGCAATTCAAAAACTATTTTAACTGCAACAAATCAAGATTTAACCTCAATTTCTTCTGCCAGATTCCGTCACCAGAATCTCCAAAAAGTCCCATTATACACAACTCCCAAAAAAGATGCCCCTTCTCATTATTTAATTTATTTTATTTATTTAATTGGATAAAACCTGCTCGTTGAATAAAAGTGGAGATAATGGCGACAAAACGTAGTATTGAGTGACCAAATGGCGGCCCTTTCACATGAGTCCTCCCGCCGCTTTTGCACCCTCTCTTGATATTCGATCAGTAATCTACCTTTCATCTACTGCTTCCCTCCACACCCTCGATAGGCCAAAAAAGATGCCCCTTCTCATTATTTAATTGGATAGAACCTGCTCGTTGAATAAAAGTCGAGGTAATGGCGATAAAACGTAATATTGAGTCAGCAAATGGCATTCCTTTCACATGAGTCCTCCCAGCGCTTCTGCACCCTCACTTGACATTCAATCAGTAATCTACCTTTCATCTACTGCTTCCCTCCACACCCTCATAGGCCAAAAAGTCTTCCGCCAGATTCCGGAATCTCCAAAAAGTAGCATTATAAACAACTCCCAAAAAAGATGCCCCTTCTCATTATTTAACTAGCTGTGTTGGTGTACATGCACCTAGATTAGCTCCATTTAACTTATTGCTTGCATGTGGCACATGTACACATTAACATAAGATAAAGCACACTTAGCTTTAGTTAGCTTTAGTTATTGCATGTACAACTAAGCTTAACTTAGTTGCTTTTATGTATTTATTCTAAAACTAATATTGTAGAATAAATTTTTCATTCTTTTCTCAATTCTTGCTCGCTTCCTTCCTTCTCTTGCAAGCTTGCTTATTGTTTTGCAGATCTAGATCTGTGTATCTCAAAAATCTTACATGGTATCAGAGCATTGGGATTTGTAATGAGTGCACAAGCAATTGTATTTGCAGGTTCAGAAGATTGAAGCAACAACAAAGAATGGAGTCTAAATTGGAGTTTCCACAATCGGCAATTCTCACTCCATATAATTATTTCGAATGGAAGCCAAAGATTCAACTTCATCTCAGAAGTAGAGGCTTATTTTGAATAACCATGGAAACGGAAGTTGAACCAACATCGGAAATGGAGAAAACAAGATATTTCAATCGCATGGACGAGGCCTTCGGCATCCTATGTTTATCTATTTCTCCGGAACTGCTATTTCATGTTGAATCATGTTCAACTCCAAATGAAGTATGGAAAATTTTGGAAGGATTGTTTGGAAAACAGGATGAAATGCAAGGTCACATTCTCGAAAATGAGTTAAACTCATTAGATCCGAGAAACTTTGAGAACATTCAAGATTTTTTCACAAGGTATAAAGCCTTGTTGGTTCAGCTGAAAGGATGCGGGATCGACAAAGATTTATACCTTGTGAAAAAATCTTGAATGTTCTCAAAGTTTCTCGGATCTAATGAGCTTAACTCATTTTCGAGAATGTGACCTTGCATTTCATCCTGTTTTCCAAATACATGCAGGAGCCACATGAGTTACACTGGAACGCTGCAAAGCGCATCCTTCGATATGTCCAGGGGACAATCACCTATGGGATTCATTATGCAGCCAATTGTTCTTTGAATCTCATCGGGTTCACAGATTCAGACTGGGCTGGCGACACCATTGATCGCAAGTCTACTTCCGGTTATGTACTTAGTTTGTTATCGGGCCCAATTTGTTGGTCAAGTAAGAAGCAGGCTTCCATTGCTTTATCATCAGCAGAGGCCAAGTATAGAGGAGAAGTCAATGCCACTATTCAGGCAATTTGACTACAACATTTCCTATCTGAGCTTGGGATTAGTGTCCATCATCCAACTGTCATCTGGTGTGATAATCAAAGTACGCTAAAGTTTTGCAGAGATCCAGTGCAGCGGCAGCGTACCAAACACATCGATATCCACATGCACTTCATTAGAGAACTCATTCATGATGGGATCATCGATCTTCAGTACTGTCCTAGTTACAGTAGTGTCGAAGCCCGAAGCGCCTCTTCGTCCTTCACAGATTTCATATTAATATCCGGAGCCTGAACAAGAAACCCTTCGTTGTTCATAGCTTGGATGTTCATACAACTCCTTTGACTCACCAGAGATCACTTGGATAGCAAAGGAAGAGGGATGCGAAATATACAATATTTGGTGGTAGCTTCGTGTCGCCTACTACGTCACAGTTTGAATTGTGATTCAAATTCTGTGAACTTGATTTAAAACTAGGCCCAAACTATTGATTGTCATATATTTTGTTTTATGGCCCACTCAAATTAAGAGTGTCAGCTTAAAATTGACGATTTACCACTTATACAACGTTATTTGAAGTTGTGATGATAAGTTGTGTTAATTTCTATATAATATTTTCACCTTTCTACATACGTTGTAGCTACTTTATATACGACAAACTAAACACTCTACCAACTAACTATTTATTGGTGCAGACGCAGTAGCAACTTTATATACGTCAAACTAAACACTCTACCAACTTAGTATTTATTGGCGCCGAAAACCTTGACTTGATATCAGGGTCGGAACATTTATCGGTGCTGAGAACAATGACTAGATTTGAGTGTCTGAGCTTGAATGAATTGAAACCAAACTTTCTTTGAGGTATTGACTTTGGTTTGTCGGTATCGAAAGTGGCTAGTCTCGAGAACCACCACTTCACTTATATGTGAATAATGCAATGCAATACAATAATTATATATCACCATATATAATGTAATACAATAATTATATATCACCGTATATAATGTGAAACACTACACCGATAGACCCTCAACATTTACACGTAGTCTAATGAGGGCGGAGTTGCTCAGAAAGTTATGGAAATTCCGGTTATATTTAGAGAAATTTTGGCAAGGATTTTTGTAAATCCAAGTTATAGTTGTTAAACTTCAAAATTTTAGGTATCCTAGACATTTTTGATGGTGTTGAATCCATTTCCACCATAAAAAAACAAGATTCAAACACTGTCTCTAAAAGATTTTTTGAAATTTTTTTGCCCAGATTCCGGTCGCTTTTGGTCGTCTAGGCAATTCCTCTGCCTTGTTAGACGACTCATAAAATTTATCTGTTGTCACATTGTCACAAACAATATGATAATGTGATAATTTATTGGACAATTATTATGGTAATGTTACATTGCATGCATTGTGGTTAATATTAGGATTTTAAATATTAATGTGAATTTAAATATTAGGGTTTATAATATTGGATTTAATATTTGGGCTTATAATATGAGGGTTTATTATTACGATTTGATATAAGGAAGAAACAATGTTTTACTAAACTATATTAGATCAATCTTTCTTGTGGATGAATTTGGTCAATTACCTTCTATAAGAAATAATCCCCGTTTGGATTTAAGACCTCTGTGGTTTGTTATTTTTGAATTAGTCACCGGAGAATCCACAGTAAGAACGATTTTCTGCTAACGTTTCGAATCCCAACCGAGATCCATCATCAGGACAACTTGAATGCTTTGATAGAAGAAGAGCAGACTGTTAGGGTTTAAATAGAGATGTAGATCAGCTGCTCTTCTTGCTATCTTAGCTCTAGTTTTTTCGAGTAAATTTATTTCACTCCAGGTATCCCCTCCGTATAGGGACATGATTCTGGATTTAAGACCTCTGTGGTTTGTTATTTCTGAATTAGTCACCGGAGAATCCACAGTAAGAACGATTTTCTGCCAACGTTTTGAATCCCAACCGGGATCCATCATCAGGACAACTTGAATGCTTTGATAGAAGAAGAGCGGACTGTTAGGGTTTAAATAGAGATGTAGATCAGCTGCTCTTCTTGCTATCTTAGCTCTAGTTTTTTCTGCCTTATAAATTCTCTTTCTCCTTTGCTCAAATGATGCGTGGGCTTTCGATTGCAATTGTCACTTATACCCACAATGCTTTCCTTGGGTTTGTGAATCATTTTTTGGTTTGGGCCGCTCACCTGACTTGCTACACTTTCATTTATTATTACTGACGGGGTATACAGTACGCCGCCTTTCTGTCCTTTCCGAATGACCTCCTGATGATATTTTGACCTCCCTCGCCCTCTCCGCTCAGGGGAGTAATTATCCCTGGTTCGCTTCATCATTATCCTTTCGAATGAGCTGATTTAGCTCATCCCATCTTGCCAGCTCTTCCTGATTGGTCCAACTTTCATCAATAGGTGCCCTGCGTTCGTTGCTTCCCCAGTTTGCTAAGCAGTCCACTGGTTTATTTCCCTCTCGTCTGACGTGCGACGTGAGAGTGACATCAATAGAAGTTAGCATATCTCCTATTTCTCGGACTGTACTAGCACTACGCCAACTTTTTACGACTTTCTCCCAACTCTTCCCCTGGATTAATTGTCTGATTACGTTAATTACCATGGTGGAGTCACCTTCAATTTCCAACTTTTTGTATCCGTTTCTTCTGGCAATTTTGAGGCCTTGGTGAACTGCCATGAACTCAGCCTCATTATTGGACATTGTTCCGCCATGCTCTGCATAGATCCATTGAGTCGTTCCTTCTGTATTTCTGAAAATTCCTCCAAAACCCGCTAGGCCTGGATTTCCTTATGCTGCGCCATCACAGTTTAGTTTGATAAAACCTTCCAGTGGTTTTCTGAACACCACACGGCTTTGATTAGCTAATTGATAATTTTGTTTGGCGCCTTGTTGGTATATCATCCCCTGATCTACGTTAATCTTCTTAAGGATTTCTATCTCGGCGTCTGTGGTTTTCCAGTCTTCGTCTGCCCAATTCTCCACTAGGATGGTTTCCTTGATTTGCTTTAATGTTCTCTTCCATATTTCCTCCTGGCCAGAGGCCTTTCCTTTGAAAATGTGGCTATTGCACTCCTTCCACAAATTCCAGATATTGAAGCCTGCAGCCATACTCCAGGCCCTTCTGACTATTCTGCTGTGGAATTTTCCTTCCCCCCACTCGCTAAGAGTTTGGAAAATATCCGGCTGGTTTCTGACAATTGTAGCAAAAAGGGTTTCTGTTTGCTTCCACTGAAATTGAGCCACACTGCACCCGTTAAGTAGGTGTTCCTGGTTTTCTTCTTCCAAGTTACAGAGGAAGCATCTCGCTGGGCCTGAAAAGCCTCTTTTTTGGATTCTGTCCCATGTTAGGATTCGTTTCCTGCCAACCAGCCATGCAAACATCTTGATCTTTGGCCACCACTTTGTTTTCCAGATTTTTCGCCAGTTTTGTTCTTCTTCTCCTAGGTCACTTTGGATTTTTAGATCATAGGCTTCCTGAATTGTGAATATCCCCTTTGTTTCTCTACCCCAGCGAAGGATGTCTCTGCCATCCCGCTTTTTTATTTTTCTTGAATCCATTTCCTTCTTGTACAGTGATTTTTGTTCTTCTGATGCATTCCTGTGCCATTCCTCCAGGGGTTTCCAATCCCTCCATTCTTCATTCTCCGTTGTAGCATTCCAATAATCTTTAACCTTCTGTAGGCCTCTCTCGTCACCTGCTCTGTGAATTTCCTGAATGCCTGGTATATTCCTCATTTTACCTCTTTGCTGCCAATCTTCATCCCAA
>APFE031707919.1:129209-140910 GCA_000404065.3 Pinus taeda | reverse complement strand
AGAAGAGCTTCTTCCCTACCAGGCCATCTAACACTTGATATATGAAAGGCAAAGGGAAATGATCCTTCTTGGTGGCCTTATTTAGTTCTCAATAATCGACACAGATTCTCCACTTCCCATTTTTCTTTGGCATGAGCACCAAAGGAGAGACCCATTTATTGTTAGAGATGGGGTAGATGAATCCTGCATTCAACAACTTTTGCAGTTCTTCTTTGACAATGTCTTTAAGGGCTGGATTCTTCCTCCTTTGAGGTTGCCTGACTCATTTACAATCTTCTTTAATGTAAATGTGATGAGTATAGACTAAAGTTTGGACTCCCTTCATCTCCTTATAGCTCCAAGCAAAAGCATCCAAGTGGTTTTTCAATAAGTTACATAGTTCTTTCTCCTAAGAGGTGGATAGGGATGAGTTGATCTTCAAGGTTCTTTCTGGGCTGAATTCCACATTATTAACTCAGAGAGGGGTCAAATCAGCCACACAGAGATCAACTAAAGGATTGGCTTGGGTTTCTTCCACCAACTCTTCTAATGGAAACACACTGGGGGTTGGATTTTGAATCAAGTTTTCAATAAGATCATCCTTGGTTTATGGGCCCCCCATGGTAGCTTCCACTATACACAATGGTGTGGAATAGACTTCATGCTCATCTTCCTCCTCCAACCAGAGAGGTAAATCATGTTGTAACAAAGGTTGGGCAGGAGGATATATGACTAGTTGTTCGGACATATGTCCATTCTTGATTATCACATTTCCAGCTTGACAACTGATGTAGGCATCCGCAGTAGCCAACCAAGGTCTTCCCCAAAAGAGAGGATACCCAGTGAGTTTTGCCTTTGGATGGAGAACTAGGAAATCAGTAGGGTAGTCCCAGGAATCAATAGAGACCATTACATCTTCCAAAATCCCCTTAGGGGTCATGGTGGAGTGGTCTGCTAGCTGCAGTACTATTGTGGTCTTTCTCAGGGAGCCGAAGAAGTTGAGCTTGAGCATAGTGTATTTGGTCATCACATTAATGGCAGCCCCTAGATCAATCAGGATATCGGGGATTATGGTGCCATTGTTGTGGACATTGACTACAAGACTCCCAGGGCCTAGATATTTCAGATAGATTACCTACCCCAACATTAGGTCGGATAGTTGTCCTATGACATTGATAATTGGAGCATCTCTCTTACACCTGCCTAGGTGCCTGAATCACTTCTCCTTGATCATCTCGTTGTATATAGGCACATCCTTTATGAATTGGAGAAGTGGTATCTTTACACATAACTGTTTTAATTCTCCTAGAAGTTTAGTTTCTTGTGGGGTTGATTGTGTGGTTCCAGTTAGTCTCTCAGGAAAGGGTGGAATGTCATATGGTTCACTTCCTTGTTTTTCTTCCTCGTCCTCCTTAGGAGGAGGTTGGCTATCTCGGAGAACCTTCCCAGATCGTAGGTTAATCTCCTAAATTTCCATATCATAAGCCATGCATGATGTTTCTCCACTATATACCTACTGGGCCTGTTTGTTATTAGGGTTCGAGTTTGGTTGAGAAGGTATTTGGGGTTGCCTTGGTGGAGCAGTAGGTAATGGTTGTGGTTGTGGTTGAATAGGTGCTGGAGGCAAAAGTGCAGGAGGAGAGTTGTACTAGGGCCTCCACCCCTGATGTGGTGCATTCCACTGAGGCTATGGCTGAGCATAAGAGTGAAACGAATGAGCAATTGGTGGAGCCACGTATTGAAGTGGATACGACCAAGGAGGGGGTATGGACCAGCAAGGATGAGTAGGGGGACCCTAAGAATGGATGGAAGTGGCTTGATTAGGGTTGTAATAGGTCTGGGATGTCCCTTGCATTCCCTGCTGGTAAGGTCTGGGTTTATGTGGCCTCCTTTGGTTCATGAAATAGAGTGGTTTAGTAGCTCCTTCGGCCCCTTGATATCCAACTTTAATTCCAGGCAAGGAAGGGCATTGATACATAGGATGGTCTTCTTCACAGAATAAACAAACTTCTATAGAGTGTAATGGAAATTTGTTCTTAGGATGATTTTTAGTGCACCTGGGACAAAAGATGGCCA
This sequence comes from Pinus taeda, assembly GCA_000404065.3. Lineage (NCBI taxonomy): Eukaryota > Viridiplantae > Streptophyta > Pinopsida > Pinales > Pinaceae > Pinus > Pinus taeda. The sequence goes on along the minus strand of APFE031707919.1, from coordinate 138,855 downwards.
GAGCCCTCTTGGCTTCCTCTTGTTTCCTTTTGATATGCAAGGTATCCATTTGCACGGCAAGAGTCTGCCTCATCTCACTCTTGAAATCTTCCATCCGATTCTCAAGTTCGTTTCTAAGGGATGAACTAGATGAGGATGTACTAGCTAAAGGTTGACCTCCCCTGTCACGCGGAATGAGTCGAGGTTGCGGACAAGATCGAACTTCCTAGTATCTAAAGATATCTAGTGATAAGCAAGCCAATCAAAAACTTTCTTTCTCTAACTATGCAATTAAAACAAAGGCAAACAAGTGTTTTAGGCCTACCTTGGGTCCAATGCAAGTTTGTGGAAGCCTCGCTCCCTCGCTCCAAATGAGCTTCCTTGAAGCATAAGTCTGCAAACACAAACAAGAAAAAAAATTAAATAACACCTAAAAAGCCAATATCATAAAGCATATTCATCATAATGATCAAGGAGATTATGAAACAAACCACATAAGACAATTTGTTGAGAAAAATGATTCTGATTGTATTAATTCAAATGAAGAAGAACTTTACAACCTGTGCCTTGATGCTGTACAAGCTCCTCCCAGGGTTCGACAAGAAGTCTACTCTACTTTGACAAGTTTCACTCACTTCCCAATGAAACCAAAAGGTATGTGATCTCTCCTCTCAAGTCTAACTAGGAAGTCCCAATTCCATCAGCATTTACCCTCAAAATGTTCATCTTCTAACCTCTCCAGCAACTGACCTAATGCCTTAATTTATAGTGCAATGGAGGGAAGTTACTAGGTCCTCCTTCAAAGGGATAAAGCCATCCTTCAAAGGGATAGCTCCTCCTATCAAGGGATTAGCTTCTTCTATTTTGGGATGCATGAACCACCTTAGAGCGAACAATCCACATCAAAATCCTTCTAGAAAAATCTATAATTAACCCAAAAGTGAGTTTTTTAGGATAAACTTGCGCCTTTTTGACTTTTACATGGGTATGCACCCACCCCTTTAGAGACAGAGCATGCAGGTATGCAAGTAATATGAACAAAGTGTGCGGGTCCATAGGTAAAAGTAGGAGAAAGTGCGGAACCAGAGTAATATTCATTTTTAATGTCTTTCTCTCATTTGCAAAGCTTGACATGAAGAGCTAAGGTCCGAGACTTGCTTAGGAGGCTAGTATAAGTGATGATAGACCCATACTAACTGCAAATAATCATGATGATGATATTTTTGTGTAACAGGTTGCCTCCTAAAGTGTGAAGTCTGTAGTAGATGAGGATTTCATTTATCATTTAAGAAGAGTGAAGTACTTTATCATTTATAATTTAAGAAGAGTGAAGTACTTTATCATCGTTGAGGTAGGCATTCCCATACTCAGATAAAAACTAACTAGAAAACTAACTACTGCTCTGATATAGGAACGATCTTGTAATACATCATAAGTATAGACACATGTAGACATAGTATGGACGCAACCATCTGTTTATGAATAGTCTAAAATAATGAATACAAAATTCCTCGCAGCTGGATGGTGGAAACTGATCCAAGGGTTCATCATTTCTACTCTGAAATAGTACGATTCTATCCATGCGAATGAATGTGTTGAAGTCGAACATGGTAGAAACCACTTGATTACCAGTTGATCATGTAAACTGTTAACAAGTGTGAGAGAAACCACCAATAATGACAATGGCTCTCAAAGTACTCAGTACAATCCATGAGATGTGATTAGATGTGTCGATGTTGAACATGTCATAGAATCGTTCGATCGAAGGTCAATGATGCAAGCTATCATCGAAGACGAGAAACCTGCCATTGAGGCATGCAGATCCCAAGAAACTGGCGATTTCTAGATCATCTTTCTAGATAAAGAGCTGAAGTTGATAGAAAGTGATCCGTCGTAGCCAAGCCTTCGACACGAAATCATAGATCAAGTTTGAAGAAATTTAGTTGCAAGGATTGACTTAGGGATGGTCAAGATGGATGATAGATATTTTTGTAGATGAATGGCTTATTCGCACTGACCTCTTGAACACGTAACGACACAACAGATGGTTTGGTGACAATTGACCCAAAGTTAATACCCAGAAACTAGCTGAATACATTCAATGTGGTTCGATCAATTGTTAGGCAAAGGATTTCCCAACCTAGGTGAATGAAAGTGTCATGTTCAAGAGTGGTTACAAAGTATGACAAACAGGCTCATTTTTCTCTCTTTTCCCCCACCATTTCTGGCAAGTACCACCTCTTATTTTTTCAAGCTTGAGGAGGATAACATGTGCTTGATTATAAGCTCATCCTTCAGATGAGTCCAACTTAGTTTAAATTCGAACCCTAAGAAGGAGTGGTCCATTCCTGTTTGTAATTGAACAAGTCCTTTATTGTCAAAATTTAACGAGTCCAGTATAGGAGAAACTCGGCGTTTTTCATTTTTAGAGAGTCTGAAAAAACTTAAGAAGACTCCATTGTTGACTTTTTCATAAATTTGTGTCTCCCAAGCCCGAAAAAGTATAAAATAATACTTGAGAGAACCGCTTGATCTTTTACGACCAAGGAGTACTTTTCGTAATTAGTGCCTCTGATCCGAAAAAAGTAAAAAAGTGATCAACGGCACGTTGTTTTATGACCAATATCGAATTTTAAAGGACAAAAACCCGACAATCTTTTCATGTTTTTATGGTTAGAAAAGGGGTGTAAGAGGACCATCTTTTTAGTTCCATTTTAATGAGCTTAAAAAGAAAAACTCGGCAATATTTTCATGTTTTAGGAGTCAGAAAAGAGCTTAAAGGTGACTCTAAGGTTTCACTTTTTCATAAGTTTTAACGAGTTCAGAAAAATGATAAAAATGTACTCATGGTTTTCATTTTTTCGTAAGTTTTAATGAGTTCAAGAAAATGATAAAAATGTACTCATATGGCTGACTTTCAATTTAATTTATGAGCAGGAAAAGACAGAAAGAACTCGGCATTTTCATTTGTTTTACGAGAATGAAAGATAGCAAAATAATCTCAGGATTTTCAGAGTTTTAACGGAGTCTGAAATAACTGAATTGATCGAGATAGGTTTCAATTTTTACAAAAGCTTGAAACAGAGAAAAACTATGCTTCAAAGTAGTTTCATTTTTGCACAAGCTTGAAACAGAGAGAAAACTGTGCTTGATGCCCCTTAAGAATAACTTCTAGAGCGCATGCCCCCCAACTTCATTTCATTCAACCAATTGGATGAAATGAAGGTTCAGTTACGAGATCATTTGGAAGACTCGAGCTAAAACTGTAAGAAAATTATGCAAAAAACTGAAATAACTAACCTAAATATACAACTTAACATTTATGAGATCTAGTCAAACTCTCGACTCAATTAGAGGAGGATTTGTTTCATTTTTTAACGATATTGACACAGGAAAAGAACTATGCTCGGATTCGGTTTCATGTTTACAGAAGCTTGAAATGAAAAACTATGCTAGTTATAACTTCGCATGCCCCCAGCATAATGAGGCAAATCAAGGTACATGCCCCCCAAGTTTCATTGCATTCAACCAGGTGGATGAAATGAAGGTTTACTTTCGAAATCTTGGAAAGACTCATGGGAGTTGTTTCATTTTTTAGTGAGGTTGACACAGGAAAAGAACTATCCTCAAAACCGTTGTTTCATTTTTTAAACGAGCTTGACACAAGATAAGGAACTATGCTCATAACTACTCTCTACAATATACGTAACAAGGAACTATACTCTAAAAACCTTGATTCATTTTTTAACGAGCTTGACACAAGACAAGGAACTATGCTCATGATTACTCTCTACAATCTACTAATATAACCTATGACTCCTTGTTTCATTTTTTAACAAGCTTGACACAAGACAAGGAACTATGCTCGAACCTGATTCATTTGTGAACAAGGTTGACTCAGTAACAAGAACTTTCCTCGAAACTAACTTATTCATTTTTTAACGAGGTTGACACAGGAAAAGAACTATCCTCACACCTGATTCATTTTTTAACAAGGTTGACTCAGTAATAGGAACTATCCTCTAACCAACTAATTCATTTTTTAACGAGGTTGACACAGGAAAAGAACTATCCTCATGACATCCTGTTTCATTTTTTAATGAGGTTGACACAGGAAAAAACTATCCTCGCACAACCTATTTCATTTTCTAATGAGGTTGAGATGGGAACAAACTATCATCACCAACTAATTATGACTTCCAACTGGAAGAAAGACATGTAAATGGACACACCTTGATCATGGCTTCCAAGAGGTCTTCATCAGAAGGAAGAATAGTTCTCTGGAAGGAACACATGTCAAGGGACTCAAAAGGGATAAGAACATCATGTTCCAATAATACCATAGAGTTTTCCATGTCAATTACCGAATCTAAATCAAAGGAAGATGAGAAAACAGTGAGAGGCTCACTTACATCGGTAACTGAAAACATGGGACTAGTTGCCACATAATTAACCCGTGGCGGGGTAGATACCACTTTATAATAAGGAACATTTAGGGCTATCATATTATTGGTAGTTGAAACAAGACTAGGGAACGAAAGTTGGTCTATAGTCACAATATTTCCATTGTGAGGGAAAGACATCATGCGAAAGAGTGTCAATACGACAGCTTTCATTGCATAAACATAGTCTCGCCCAAGGAGTAAATTGAAATCCAAGTGACCTCGAACTACCATAAGATCAATACAGATAATTTTACCTTCCAAGGTAATAGAAAACCTAGGAAGGATCCCTAAAGGTTCACTAATGGTTCTGTTAAAAGCTTTCAGATTCTACGTAATAGGCACAAGCTGAGGGGAACCCAAAGCTTTCCAAGCAGTTGAGAATAAAATAGTAATAGAAGCACCTTCATCTACCTGTGTGCGATGCATGTCCCTACCACCAACCTTGAAAATGATTTGGAAGGGGATGGAGGAAGGAAGACGAGGTTCTATCAACCTATTCCAATCAAAGGAAAAGACCTCAGTACTTGGAGGGGGTTCTGTAGAAATAGGTGAAATGCCCCCCAGCGTAGAGGAATCTGATGTACCAAAAAGAACCTGAGCAGTATGAAGTTCACTCTCTAAAGGGAGAGTGGGATCTTTCGAATGTGAAATTGAATCGACAACTTGATCAACTAATGGATCATCAACCTGAGTGATATGAGTTTCACTCTCCAATGGTAGAGTGGGATCGACTGTACTTGAAATTAGATCAATCACTCCGTCAGTTGACGGTAGGTTGGGAGAAAGTTTACAGTAACCAGTTGGAAATTCTTGTTGTGGAACAGTAAGGTTTTCCAACAATTTTGAGGCTTCATCCATGTGATGGAAAATGTGAGTTTTATGACTCCCTTTCCATAACTTACAAGGAAACCTAACTTTACCCTTTTTCCCAGGAACCTGACTATCACTGGTTGATGGATCAATGGACAGTTGATGAGATTTTTCTGACCATACTTCCAAGACCTTTGGAATACTAGGACAATTGATAAGGAAATGGTCACCCTTACAAAGACTGCAAGGGTATTTTGGTTTATGATGCATGTTGGAGGTTTCCTCAACACAACTAACACTTACAACCATGGTTGGTTGGTTGACCTCTTTCTTATCTTGCTTCTTCTTCTTGTTCTTCTTAGCCACCTGGTTACTAGCGTCAAGGATTTTACCAAGCGAAGAGGAAGAAATGGAGGAAGAAAAATTAGGCAAAGAAGGTAAAGGGTCAACAGAAGGTTGGTGACGTTGAGATGGTGAACTTTGTTGAGGTGAAGCATTCGGTTGAGGTGGAACAATTGGAGTATTTGGGGCCAACGAAGTTGAATATAATGGCAACTATTCCGGTTGCGGACAAGAACGACCTTCCTAGTATCTAAAGATATCTAGTGACAAGCAAGCCAATCAAAAACTATCTTTCTCTAAATATGCAATTAAAAACAAAGGCATACAAGTGTTTTAGGCCTAACTTGGGTCCAATGCAAGTTTGTGGAAGTCCTCGCCCCTCGCTCCACGATGAGCTTTCCTTGAAGTGTAATTCTTGCAAAACACAAACAGAGAAAACAAATTATAGCACTTGAAAAGCCAATATCAATAAGCATATTCATCATAATGATCAAGGAGATTATGAAACAAACCAATATAGACAATTTGTTGAGAAAAATGAATCTGATTGTATTAATTCAAATGAAAGAAGAACTTTACAACATGTGCCTTGATGCTGTAGAAGCTCCTCCCAGGGTCCGACAAGAAGTCTCCTCTACTTTGACAAGTTTCACTCACTTCCCAATGAAACCAAAAGGTATGTGATCTCTCCTCTCAAGTTTAACTAGGAAGTCCCAATTCCATCAGCATTTACCCTCAAAATGTTCAGCTTCTAACCTCTCCAGCAACTGACCTAATGCCTTAATTTATAGTGCAATGGAGGGAAGTTACTAGGTCCTCCTTCAAAGGGATAAAGCCCTCCTTCAAAGGGATAGCTCCTCCTATCAAGGGATTAGCTCCTTCTCTTTTGGGATGCATGAACCAACTTGGAGTGAACAATCCACGTCAAAATTCCTTCTAGAAACATCTAGAATTAACCCAAAGTGAGTTTTTTAGAATAAACTTGCGCCTTTTTGACTTTTACAGGGGTATGCACCCACCCCTTTATAGACAGAGTGTGCAGATACGCAGGTAATATGAACAAAGGGTGCGGGCCGGCAGGCAAAAGTGAGAGAAAGTGCGGAACCAGAGTTTTATTGACTTTTAATGTCTTTCTCTCATTTGCAAAGCTTGAAATGAAGAGCTGACGTATGAGACTTGGTTAGGAGGCCAGTATAAGTGATGATAGACCCATACTGACTGCAAATAGTCATGGTGACGATATTTTTGTGTAACAATATCCATACTGAGGCTACAGGGAATGTTAGGTATGTTGATTTTCTAAGTTCAATAGAGATTAACACAATATTTATGAAATTATGATAATTACATTTGATGTAGTTATTCTTTTACTTTATTCTAATATACCATTCAACAATTATACTTCAAAGCTTCAACCATAAAGAACAATAGAACATTAGAGATCACAATGCACAAAAGAAGACAAGATTTATCCTAGGAAAAACGTCCAAGGGGAAAAACCGAACAACCTTTTCAATAGATAAATTCTTCTTGTTCAACGAGAGACACACCTAGACCTATGGTCAAACCTGGTCTTCCCCTCCAACTCAAGCCTCCCAATCTGATCTAACAATTTGTTCTACCTATCCTGACCTAGATTTTTAGCCCTCCTGCAATTTCTAGTCACCCCAGAAATTTTAACCCCTGCAATTGCCAAGAATTTCACCCCCCTGTAACATAATGCCCAAAAAAACTGAGACCTAGAGATAGAAGAGTCTATCCATGAGTTCAAGTTGCAAGAGAGAGTCAATCTATCCTTCTACTTGTCCAATTCGTCCTTCTTTTCCTTTACTTGCTTGCCCAAAAGTTGTCTTGTCTGAGAGAATGCGAATGCCCAAGTGGAGGAGGTCGAATTGCCTTTATATATTAGTTTGTCTTGGATGAATGGGTGTGTCTTTATCCAGGGCTGACTTGACTTGGAGGGAGGCCAAATTGAAAACTTTTTAAGCCAAAAATTACATTTCAAAAATTCAATTTTTCTTGTTTAAAAAGTCGTAATAAAACTTTGACTCAAAATAATTTTCCTTTGACTAGAGAATTTAAAATATGCTTTATAATGATAAATAAAAATACATTAAGTGACCAAATGTGAAATATGAAGACTGACCATGGTTACAAATTTAACATTCCCTTTTAACCAGGAAGTTATTCATAATCACTGTCATAAATGTTCTCAAGTTGACAAATTTCTCTAAAGAAAAGTTTGTAGATCATCACCAACATCATCATCAATCATCAACATATGGTAGTGGCCATATTTGGGGTGGTACCAAACCTATGGCAATGTTATCAGCATATCAGGACTCACTCCTCTAGAGTGATCAATCTTCAAATCTCACGACCTCTCCCTAGGCCAAAATGTTGAGACCCTCAACTAGCAAGCACTCACTCACCCTTCCTGGTGAGCGCTCTGGGCCAAGACCTCACTCAACTCCTCCTTGGTCGGTGATCGGGTTTAGATGTTGAAAAGACCTTGCTCCACCCTACCTAGTGTGTGATCGGGGTCGAGGATCTCACTACACCCTTCTCTAGTGTGTAATTAGATCCAGATGCTGAAGGAACTCACTCCACCATTCCTAGTGTGTGATAAGGGTCCATGACCTCACTCCACCCTTCTTGGTGTGTAATCAACATCCAAGTACTGACAAACCTCACTATACCCTTTCCTGGTGTGGTGACCAGGTCTCTTCCAAGAGGTACTCATTCAAACCTTCCTGCTAAGCACTCTAGGCCTGTCAGACCTATTCTCCCTACCGAGACAATGTCCATCTATGTTGCAGCTAGATCAACACTCCATCTCAACAATAGGGGTAATCTACACTAGCCCCAACTTGTCTCTGAAGTACACAAACTTGTCCCCAGGCAATGGCTTTGTTAGAACATCAACATCCTACTCATCGGTGGAGATATACTCGAGCCTTATCACTCTCCTTTGCACCATGTCATAGATGCAGTAGTACTTGATCTCAATATGGTTCGACCTATCATGGAACATGGGATTCTATGAAAGATTCACATAACTTTGGTTATCGCAGTGTATCACTGTTGGTTCCAACTATTGGTCTAACAATCCTGCAAATAACTTCCAGAGCCATACTGCTTCAGTGCAAGCATCATTAGCTATGATGTACTCTTCTTCTGCAGTGTTGAGTGCAATCGACCTCTTCTTCCTGCTTATCCAAGATATCATAGTGGAGTCTAAGTTGAAGCATACTCTCAAGGTAATTTTCGTATCCTTAATGGTTCCATCCCAATCTGCATCTGTATACCCCAAAAGATGTATGTCCCTATTTTCAACATATCTCAATCCACAATTCACAATACCACAAAGATATCTCTTCTTCACTGTAATTCAATGCTCATGCCTCGATTCAACTTAGAATTGGCTCAACGTGTTCACAACAAATCATATGTCAGACATGCTGTTAACCAAATACATCAATGAACCAATCAACTGCTGGGACATAGATGGATCTACCAATTTGGAGTTGGAGCCTCTTAACTTCTTCAAGATAGTCACCATGGGTGTTTCCATAGATTTTCAGTCCATCGTACCAAACCTTTGAAGGATATATAACAAACTTTCATTGACCAAGGAAGACTTCACCATATTTCTTCCATACTTCCAGTCCCAAGTAATAATGCATCAACCCAAGATCCTTCATATTGAACTCAGAAGCCAATTGCTTCTTTCTCTAAATGATAAGACGCTCAACACCCATAATAAGAAAATCATCAACATATAACAATAATATCACGATTGAATTCTTCATAACCTTAAATAAAGGTTTCGATCAACATCGTTATTGGTAAATCCCAGTCTCATCAAATAGTTGTCAATACGTGCATACCAAGCTCTCAGGAGCTTGCTTGAGTCAATACAAGGACTTCTTCAACCTGTAAACATGAGATTCCTTACCATGTGCTTCAAATGCTTGATGTTACTCTATTCAAACCTCTTCCTCAATCACATCATTGAGGAAAGTGATATTCGCATCTATCTGGGGGGGTGTACCTCAGATTTCGCGTTC
>APFE031707919.1:102848-127835 GCA_000404065.3 Pinus taeda | reverse complement strand
TCCATATAAACTCCCCACAATTTCTATCCCAATGAAGCAAAAAGAAAAATGATGGGTCTGATGGAGGTGTACGTGATCACTGGAGAAAATGTCTCATCATAGTCTTCTCCTTCTTTCTAAGAGAACCCTCTAACCACAAATTGTGCCTTATATTTGTCAATAATCCCATCTGCAACATGCTTGATCTTGTATATCCATTTGGAAGTCACCAATGACTTCCCTTCAAGCCTTATCACAATCTCCTAAACATTATTCTTCATAATAGATTGATACTCTTCATTCATCGCATCCTTCCATACTTGTTGACTAGCTACTTCTTCATAAGTGGAAGGCTTTGCATCAATAAGATTTGTCGTGAGAGAAACATAGCCAGAAAACCTCTTGGGTTTCTTAACTTCTCTCAATGTGCCATCAAGAGATGCATGTCCTCCTTCAGTGTAGATCTAAGCCATGCTGGTCTCTTCTTGACCTTTGGAACAATAACTAGTTCCACTGGATCACAAGTCCCTTTTGGCCTTTAGGGACATTCTGTAGAACTCGAATGCTCTTCCTTTGAAGCCTCCTGCTTCACTTCTTCCAAGGGATCCAAGGGATCTAAGGAGACTTCTTTAGACTTCTAATATGCCACTTTTTCATTGAAGGTGATATCTTCGCTGACCTTAATCCATTGCTACTCTAGAATGTCAACCAACAAATATGCCTTTCTTTCGTGAAGTCTCGAGCTTGTTCCTTTTATCCTTAGGAACATGGATGTAGACAATACAACCAAATATTCTCATATGTCCAACCTTTGGCTTCCTTCTGGAGAATTCTTATTCAAGATTCATACCCTCCATAACTGTATGAGGACTTCTATTCTGAATGTATACAAGTGTTCATGATGCCTCACCCCATAAGAACAACGACAACTCCAAATCATGCATCATGGATTTGATAGATTCTTCAATGGACCCGTTCTTTCATTTTGCTACACCATTATGTTGTGGATTATAGGGAACAATCAACTCCCTCTTAATCCCAACTTCCTTATAGAAAGAAACAAGCTCCTTCGAGGTGAATTCTCCTCCATTGTTAGATCTCAAAATCTTGATTTTTCCACCTATCAAGTTCTCCACTTCCTCTTTGAATTCCTGGAACTTGTCAAAGAATTCATCCTTAGTCTTCAAGAGATATATCCACATCTTACGAGAGAATTCATCAATAAATTTCACATAGTACAATGAACCACCAAGTGATTTCACAGGCATCATACCACATACATAAGAATGAATAAATCCAAAGTTTCCTTAGATCTATTTGGAAATTGTTTCTTAAGGTTATTTCTAAGAGTACAACCTTTACATACACCATCATTCTTTATCTGCAATTAAGAAACCCTTGAGACAATTTGACTAAATTTGGGTAATGCATTATAGTGAATATGTCCATATTATTTATGCCATAACTCACTTGGATTGATCTCATCATGTATTAGTGCTTGAGCTGGTTGACTCACAAGTTTATACGATATCCCATCATGAATCTAAATAATCATAGCATCATCTATACTAGAGCCCTTGGACCAAACAAGTACTTTTCATCCACAAAATCTACTCTATCTCCTTTATCTTCCAAACAAGAAATAGAGACAAGATTCTTTTTCAAACTTGGTACGTAAAGAACATTGCGAGGATGCACATTATTACCAAATTCTAGGTCTATGGATGCTTTTCCAACTCCTTTTACTGCATAGCCATGATTGTATCCAAGCTCAACCCTTTGGTACAACCTCTTTTTCATCATGCTAGGAATATTTCCACGTTCTCTGATCATGTGTCTTGATGCTCTACTATCTAATAGCCACATGTCATCATCATCTGCAATGGAACGTGTTAGAGAAGAAAAGTAAAATAAATCCTTGTCACCTTTGGGCTTCTTTAGGTTCTCATTTTCAACATCTGTACGAAAACATGTTGTTTTCCCTTTCTCTTCTTGTTATTATCCATATCGGGACAATCTCTATTCAAGTGTCCAAATTATTTACAAGCATAACATTGTATATTTGATAAATCTCTCTTCATTTGAGAGGAGGAAGAAGTGTCGAGAAGTCAAGTGAAGTAGGTTTAGTTTTGATTTCTCTATATTGATAATTATTTGTGAATGTTAGATATATTTTTATTATGTGTTATGTCTTCTTCATCAAGAAATTATATAAATGTTCAATCAACCAGGAAAGCAAAGAGACAAGAGACACCAAATTTAGGCTCCAAGCCAAGGTAAAACCCCACAAGGGGGAAACCCCAACAACAATCCTTCTCTTATACAATTAGATAAAAATGAGATATCCAAGACCAAGACCAAGACCAAAACCAAAATTGCCACCAAAATTCCAAGTCTAACCCTCTAATTTATTTCCAAAGTCAAAGTCAACATAGGTCAAATTGGTCAACCTCTTGAAATTTCGCTCTGAAATTTCGGGCTTGCAATAAGCTTTGAAATTTGGCCCTGAAACTAGATTAGAAACTCGGCCTTTCCTCACAAAAATTCTTCCATATGTGTGAGTTATTCCTCTCCCTCTTCGTCCTTTTCTTCATTAGTTAGGTGCAGAAGATATGTATGATGATGATGATTGTGTTCCCTCCAAAATGAACGAAATCTCCTCTATATATATCTGTTCAGGAGGTTGAATAGGTGGCTCTTGGAGGACTGAGCTGACTTGTTTCCAAGGAGGCCGACTTGTAAATTTTGGTGGATTTTGAATCAATACAAATTCAAATTTTTTTTTCTTATAAATGTCCAAATGAGACATGAATCAAGTACATTTTATTTGACTCAAAATAATTTCTTTTCGACTCTTACAAGCATTAAGAACACTCTTTGACCAAAATAAAATAATAATAATGAATATGATAAATACATCAATGATAAAATTACATTATGAATATCGATACTAGTTACATTTTTAACAAGAATATCCCTTTCTTGAATTCTTGTGTTGAGGACCAAACTTATTCTTTACCTTGTTTTTGATTTTAGCTACAAAAACTTGAGCTTCCTCTTCTTGACTATCTCTTGTCATCAACCTTGATTCTTCTTGAGCACAATATGTCCATATTTGTTCAAAATGAAGGAGCTTCCTACCAATTGCTTATACCCGCTGCAAAAGCATCCTATGATCTAGGAACACCATTGAGTGTTGTGGTCATGAGTTCTTGATCAGGAATTGATTCTCCAATTTCTTGAATTTGATCTCTTATTTGGGAAATTCTCACAAAGTAAGAAGCCACGGTGTCATCATTAGTCATTCTTGTATTTCAAAGCTCATTTTTCAAACTCATAGATTGACGATCATTCTTGACAGTGTAAATATTTGTTAGGGCATCATACATATTCTTGGAAGTATCATGATTTGTAATGTAGGGAATGAAATGATCTCTAATGGAGTCTACTATAAGACTCATGGCAGTGATGTCATCCTCCTTAAAATTTTCTTTCCCTGCTGCATCAATTGGTTTAACAACCTTTCTTGTCAAAAGGTTTGAAACTTTGTTCTTGACAAGAATAAGATCTATTCTAAGTTTCCAAGCTCTCAAGTTTGAAGCTCCCTATAACTTGTTTTCATATTTAATAGAGGAAGCCATAGATTCCAATATACAAGAAGGACTTCTATAAAATTCTCTCTAGGGTTTTTGAAAGGGTGATCTCAATATTCCTTCCTCCCTTCACCAAAGCTCTGATACCATGTTGATTTTCTAAGTGCAATAGAGATTAGCACAATATTTTTTTAATTTTGATAATTACTTTTTTATGTAGTTCTTCTTTTACTTTATTCTAATATATAATTAAGAAATTTTACTTCAAAAATTCAACCATAAAGAACCATAGAACATTAGAGATCACAATGCACAAAAGAAGACATGATTTACCCTGGGAAAACCCACAAAGGGAAAAAAACACAACAACCTTTTCAATAAAGAAATTATTATTTTTCAATGAGAGACACACCTAGACCTATGGCCAAACATGGTCTTCCCCTCCAACCCAAGCTTCCCAATCTGATTCAACAATTCATTCTTCCTGACCTGATCCAAAATTTCAGTCTTGTTACCCACCATTTTGTGTGTGATATCCCTAGGAGAAATTTTTTTCTAGGATTGTTGTCAGTCGGCAGCCAGTAGCCCCTTGCAGCGACCAATTAGCTCGTTGTTCCACTTCTTCGTCACCTGAGCCAACCATGCTGTCCCTCACCCATCTGTCATGATGGTATGTTTGAAGGTGGGCCTCCCAAACCTAAAGATATGCCTTGTCATTTGGTACTTGAGTATTGTATTTTACTTATCATGGAAACTTTTGGGCATGAATTGATGGGGGGATTCAACGGAAAGAGTGGGCTAGGTCTGTGCTCCTATCTCCTAGACCTCCTTTGGATGTTACCCTTAGACCTTAGTCACGTGGTATCTCTTTTACTAACATTTGGGTTTTAGGGATGATACTTCATGGAAAACACTAATTTTGGTTGTATGGTCCCGTTGCCTCATCCACATATATCACTCACCCTCCATTCATTATAACCCTATTTCATCATTCTTCTCATCTGGGTCCACATAGGTTTAACCTCCCGTTCCCCTTACCCACACATTGGGTCATGCATGGAACGATGCCCCAGAGGTCTATGTAGGTAAAAAAGAAAAGAAAAAGCATAATTGGTCATATTCAACAGGAAATTGTACCATAAAATGCAAAAAATGGGGGACAAAAGCATTTATAACATGGGAAAAATCCACTGCATGACCTCTACCCCATTCCATGGCCATTACCCTGGTTCATAGGCCCTAGATGGACCTCCTCTATCATTCAGAAACCCATGATTGTCCCAACCCTTGGTGGGCAATGAAGTGACTCACATTAAAGGGGTTATCCATTGCTATAATTTACACATCACGCTCTCATTCCTTGAGCCCTGAGCAGTTAACTAGAGAAAAATCATAAAAGGAAAAAGGCATACAAAGAAGAGTGGAAATATCAAGGCAAGGGTATCTCATGCACCACGATTGCTCCCTCCTATACATTATATACCCAAGTGTGGGATTTCATCTCTTTATCACATGTCACCACCATTTGAAGGATGTACCTTGGATATACTATCCCCTCTAAAGGTAGAAACCATCTAATAGGGTACTTGGTTAACCCCTTTGGATCTTTGAGACATTAGCACATGCCAAAGCCTAGTGTGGATGGGCATGCCACTATGAAGTTCCCACCTTTTATCCATGGTCCCTAAACTATATAACTCAATTTCTTTAAATGACTTGTTGTGCAGGAAGGCTAGGGGATGCATCAGATCATATGCAAGATTGCAAATGGTCTCCATTTTGGGTTTGGTCTCCCTATACGGGGTCCTAACCCTCCAGATGGCTACATTGGCACATATAGGGTGTGTAGAGAGCTAAGTTCCTCCACAATAGTAGACAACACTCCATGGATCCCCAGAGATTCTCAAAGATTGCCAGAGATCCACCTATTGGACAAGGAAGATGCACATGGTTCACCATGCTAGCCAGCCCTGCAGTTGTACCATGCACTTGGAAGATGGTCTAGGACCTATACGATGATGTGGCATCACTTACATAATAATCTGAGCCCTTGCAGATGGTCTACATGCATTTTCGATCTACTTGGAGACCCATGAGGTTGCTTGTTTTCCCCCACACCCATTGTGAGCACCACATGTTTATTATTTGGAGAACAAGGGGCCAACCCTTTGTACACTACTTTTGGGAGTCCTATTTCTAATTATGGTAGCTATGAACATCATTAGGCTTCTTAGAAGGCCCAAAGACATGTATTATTGATTATTCAACCTCTTGAGAGGCTTATTCTTTTGTCTATGAGCTAGTTTGGTGGGCTTGTCACCAAAATTTAGTTATTTTGGAAATTATTTTATTCTAGGGGCTAATGTAGGCCTAATTAGCTAAATAAAACTCATTAGAAGTGTATAAATACAAGTGATGTGAATTCATTTTAGCATAATCACTTGGATTGGATCATATCTACTTGTGAGATTTTCACTATATTTTGAGGATGAGATTTTTGGGATGAATGGATGAATTTCAATGTTTGGTTAATCTTCTTTGTCTTGGAGCTTCTATAATTGGAATATCTTAGTGATTGGATATGTTACTATTACATGTAAGTACCATGATAATTCTATTTTTATTCTTTATTTTGCTGCATTCATGATATTAGGATTTTCACTATTTTAGGGTTAATTTTTCTTAGAACGAAATTGTGGAAATTGAATCTCCAAATAGTGATATATCATGTATGGGCCATGTTTGAATGAATGAATGTTCCTAGATACTTTTTGTCTTGATAAATCACTAAATATTTTTTAATGAGGTATAAATACCTTGAATGTCCTTCAATTAAGACCCAATGTCGAATGAAGTTGCTTTTTAGGCCTCCTTGACAAGTGGAAATAGATCCAAAATCTTGATATTCGATGAATCCATCTCTCCCAAAGGATTAGGAACTAGTCTTCCATAGGTGATCACCTTAAAGCATAATTTTTTTGTACTTCCTCTCTTTCTTTATAGGCCTAGCCTACATAGGTCACCCAGGCAATCACTTATCTCACAATATTTCCATCCAAATACTTATATTTTTTGCCCACAACTACGCTGGAGTTTTCTCTAGAGGCCCTATAAATTTGAAGCAAATCCGATGGTGGGATCTCGAGATATTGCAAGCCCTAGCTCAAGGACTGTTTCTTGCCCTAAGATTCCCATGGCTAGTGACCACATTGGTATTATTGCATCAAATTCAAAGAAAATTTCTCCTTCAATCCCTTTCTTCGCCCCCCAATTAGGTCAGTCGCACCCTTGGTTGATAAATTCCATCCCCTTGACCTAATTCTGGGTCCACTTGGTCCCTTCTGGTTCCACAACCTTTTGAAGATAATTCAACAAAGACCACTTGGTATCCAAGTTTACACAAGGATCTTAGAGTCTAAGAATCTCCTTGATAAGTCATATACTCAAACCCTAGCCCTTGGGATTATCCCAAGCCCTTCCTAGAGAGCCTTTCATCTTGCTTTCCAAGCAAGCTAGCCATATATTTGAGTCTCTCTTGTGAATAGGCTTCTAGGATCACCTTTCCACGTATCATTGATCCATTCATCTTTGTGACCTTCATTATAATATATCTCCTCCCATTGGTGAAAGTTCGTAAAGAGAAGGGAGCCTTAGCTGAGGTGACAACAAGTCCATTGTTTCCCTTGACCTAGTAGTTGCCCTATAGGACCCCCTCTTAGGACAATTGCTAGTTTGAGCAGTAAAATTTCTGGCGCTATTTCTGGGGACACGAGATGTGTGTTTTTTTCCCCATACAACATATCGAAATATCATTATTGGTGACTCCATTGGAAGAAAGAAGCCCTAGTTCTTCATTGAACTTTAAGGTCGACGCTTGTAGGGTAAAGCAAGCATTTTCTAGGCATCTTTAAATTCACCCTAGTTACTCCTACAAAATTTACATGTATACCCGAAGTAGGGTGTCTTTCTTTGATGATTTTCTTGCTTTGGAAATAAGAAGCTTCCCTAGGCACCCTAATCATGTCACAGGAAGAATGGTACGTGGGGTGCCCGTGTTTGATGGTGATCCACTCTCTGAAATTAGCCATGTAGAAATATTTAATGCACGTACTTCAAAAGAGAAATTGGTTCACCAAGATGTCCTTATGTTGTTGTTCATGAGATCTCTCTGTGGTCATAACTCATGGTTGTATAATCATGGACCTAGGAGCATCTCATCTATTGAAGAGTTTGTTGATGGATTTCTTAGACATTTTCAAGTACACCTTGCATTAAGAATCCAAGAGGAAGCCTTCATCGACCATCATCAAGACATTGAGAATCTAAGTAACGAGCAAGAAGATGAGTCCTCCTTGGGTCCACATGATGAAAATGATGATTTTGAGGATACATGTGTTGGAAAGAATGAGTCAATGGAAAGTGAAGTTGAGACTAACCTTACCTTTCTCAAGGATAGTACTCTTGATGATTCTCCTTTTGAGAACCTGTTGAAGCCTCCAAAATCGTTGCTACAACATGGGGGAAAACCACCTGTTTCGGACCTTGGTTAGTAGCTCCTTTTCCATTTGGTGTAGTGGCTCTGACTGGGGATAATGGGACCAGTTTCCCAGAAGATATTTTGATAGTGTTGATTGGGTGATATATGACCTAACGGGGGAATGATTAAGCTAAGTTTAATCTAATATAAACTACTAAACACATGCATATATCCTAGTTTAAACACTATTTAAATATAAATATACCCGAGAATTCAATACAATATGCAATCTACAATAATGTCCTACATCAATTGGTAATAGAGATCCTTCAACTGCAATAAGAAATGAAATCGTTTAATATTAATTGTTTTGGATAAATCGTTAGCCAAAACGTTTGTGAAAGATATATCACATATAAATCGTTCATGTATTTAGAATAGAGTCAAAGCCAACATCACACAAAAGTTCAATAATGCTAACTCTAATTTATACTTTCACACATACAACAATTAACATAAGAAGTATTGACTGATACATAAATAAAACAAGATCATAAGGTAAAAGTACCATATATGACGAGTCCGACTCATGTGCTTCAACAATATTGACCAACTTTAAATCAATCCAACATATTCTAAGAGTACAAAAGTGCATTTCAATAGAGCATGCTAGATATTTAAGAGAAAATAGACCTTATTCCATTCATTCCATCAGAACCTCCTCAAAAGTACAAAAGTGCAATGTTTCGAAGAATGTTTCTGATAAAATTTCTGGACCCCTCTCTAAATGCATGAGAGGGGTTTAAATAGCTGAGGAGGTTTAAATGACCTGCCTCATACTATGCAAAAATAAAACTAAAACTAAAAATAAACTAAGTGACTAACTCCATTGCATTTGATCTTTTAGATCACAAATATTTTTCATAGGCTTGAGCTACGTCGGTTGGCCGATCGCATATTTCAACTGCCCAACAAATATAACGTCTGTTAGCACTGGCACCATTTTTTGTGTGGAAGTTGTTAAGCATCTCAAGGTCATCCAATGGATGTATGGTTTTATCAAGAACTGCTAGTATGCTTCCCAATTTAGCTTGCTCATCTGTCTGATCACCTCCTCGTTTTCCTTCGCTGCCTGCCTCCACTTCTGCTCTAATTGTTGACATTTGGAAGAAATTCTAGTATGCTTTCTGTAACCAGGTTGGCGGCATGCAAATTTTCGTTGATGGCTTCTATTATGTTGCTTGCTGCTGCTGCTACAATTGCTATTTCCCTTTCCACTTGCTTGAGCCGAGAATCCCAATTTGTGAACAAGATGTCTTTATGCAATTCCTCCAGATTTGGCAGATCAACCTTTCTCCCTTCTTCCGATTCTTGCTAGGTGATAAAGTTAGAAATCTTTTTATGGATTTCTTCATACTCAAGTCTCATGTCGACAACTTGGCTTGTCAGCTTATCACTGATCTTGCAATAAGGACTTATTTGTGACATTTTCTAGCAAATAACTTTGTTCTACTACATCAGTTGGGAGTTAAGACTGAGTGCTTCCTTTATGAACTCATCGATTTGTGGATTTTCTTTATACTTATCTGTCGTAACTTGTATCCACACATCTCTTTCTGCTATGCTGGCTTGATGTTGTATTCGCATCTATTCCAATTCTTGCTGGAGCTGGGCTACTTGTTGATTTGATTTCTCCTGAGCCAATTGTTGTTATATTAGCATATTTCTTTGTTCCTTTTCTTTAAGTATCATTTGGACCTCTATCACTTTGTCAATAGTTTCCATTTCACAGGTTCATGCGAATTGCGATAATCTTGTGAGATTTTCTGATGGGTCCATGGGCAAGTCCTTCCATACAATGTCCATTGGTTCATTGTCAGGAGTTGTAATAGTTGCAACGTCTAGCTTTATTTTCGTCCTCTGTATTTTGACACAAGTTTGTGGGTAGGAATGTAAAATACATCCAGTGGAGGAATTTCCTCAATTCTCAAAATAATTTCTGAAGTGGGGGTGGCAGAAATGAGCTCAACGTTTTGAGTGCCTACAATTTTCTTCACTGTTGTTTCTTGAGTTGATTTGTGTTGTGTTTGCTTAGCAGTCTGTATCTCAGATGTTTGTTCATATGTGTGAAGCTTCTTGCTGAAATGTTCCCATTCCTTTTCCAAATCAATAACTGGGGTTTTTTCTAATTGAGTGGATGTGGAGTGAAATTCTTCTCGTTTCTTTGCTGTGGTTTGCTCGATTGTTTCCTCCGTAGTTCTAGCTGTGTCCCTTTCAGACCCTTTACTTTTATTGCCTCCCACATTTTGAGACTAGTGCTCCGAGTGCTTTGACTCATGAGTAGGTATCTCTTGGGTTTCTTCTTCGGAATTATCTTTGTACCTATCCTCCAAGCTTACATTGGGAGTTGGCTCCCTTATTGGTTCAATTTGTAGTAGGTCCAATGGGACCTTCAATAATCTCCTCTTTCTGTACACATGGAAAGCTTCAACATCATCTGGGGCAAAAAGTAGTGATGCCATATGCGTTACTTCTAAAATTTTTTCTTTTTGTAGGAAGAGGTCATAAAAGGCAGCGTCTTCATGGGTAAATGGTTTCTTTCACCATAGTAGTGAAATCCTTAGCAGTGCTATTTGGGTCATACTACCTTCCCGGGATTGTAGCTAATTTCAAAGACTTCATGATCTCTGCTTCTTTGCATGCATGTCCAAAATCATGTAGTGAAAACACACCACATTGCAATGGAAATGTATACCAAATGGCCTTCTTTTGCTCTTTCAATCCTTTTCTCAACCCACCTTCCCCTGCCGTTTGGTAGGCTGTCTCCCTGGCCATTAAATTGTCGGAGACATAGTATGGGAGAACATGCGGTGAAGCAATGCTCCAAATACTTTGATATAGGTAAATGTTTCCTCCCCAAATCATTTAGCTACAGGCCAAATATCTAGTTCAACTTCTTTTGAAAACCTAGGGGTGGTTTGTGTTGTAGACTTGTTTATGTATAGGTAGCATAACTCCTTGAAAAATCTTATAAAAATGGGGGTGAAATTGAGACTCCCACAAAATCTTATGGTACAAATGGATAGGGAGTGGGTCATAAGCGGTCCACTTCCATCCCATAATGGGAAATTTGGAACTAAAATAGATTGTGTCCATTACAAAGACGCTCATGAGAAATGGGGGATAAATCCTTAAGGAGGGACTTCTGTTTCTCCTATATTCCGTAATGGCTTTTTCCAAATTATCAGAAAAAAATTGAGCCCAATTCATTATCGTTTCATTCATGGCTGCATCTATTAATGGAAGCCATTCTCGGGAAAATTTGGTGCTATCGGGTTTACCGAAAAATCTACATAGCATGGATGTTGCAAAACTATAAGGGGGAGAGATAGATGTTGTAGAATAAATAGCCGTCTTATCCTATTTAAGCTTTCCTTCGCTTGCTATATAGGTTCACGTGATGTCTATCGGGTCTTCATTCTCCTTAGTAAATTGCTCAAGGAACTGTTTATTATAGAGATTTTGTGGCTCTGGTTAATGGTACATTAGCTGTAGGATTTCTATTGAAAAAGATCCCATAACCTCTTGTCTGTCATTCTTGAATAATCGGTCCGAGACGTGTTGGGAACGGGTCCCCTGGGGGTCAATTTTGGGGTTAAAAACCCAAGTTTTGGGGCAGAAGGCCCGAAGTTTGTATAAAGAAATGTAAAGTCTCCGCATTTTGTGGTCGCGGAGGGCGAAGATATCTAAAGTCAAAAAGGGTTTTCCGCCCTTAGTCTAGATAGGTTGTGTCAGTTTTGGAGATCCTCCCTTGGTTAGTAGACCATGGGATTGTATAAAAAGGAGGTCTTAATAGGAGTCTAGGGCAGTAGAGTAGAAAGAAAAGTGAAGTATAAGTACTTGATGAGTCTGTAAAGAGCTAAGAGCAAGAGTATTAGCATAGGAAGAGGTTTTGCAACTGAGTGCGTAGAGGCATAGCGTAGAAGTCTACAACTAAGTGCGCGGACCTCTGGATCTGTGTGCATAGGGAAGATAGAGTCTGTATTGGGAACCCAAATCATCAATAAAGAAAATTATTTTGAAATTAGTGTGTACTTTCCATCTGTGTATGCGTTATTTTACTTCTATTATAAATGTTGCGATTATGCTATGTTGAATACTAGGGTAATGATTTAATGCTATATTTATGTGCGAATCTATGCATTTCACTTTGTCATATGAACACAAGTAAGAATATATGTTTACGCAAAGATAACGTAATACATGTTAAAGTTAACCAATACTTAAGCTAATATGGGTAGACACAAAAGTAAGACTAATTACAAAAGTGTGTAAGCACATGATCTATCTATTTAGAGTCTGCGAAGGACAACCAGAGACTTTCGCGAAGGCTCCAAGGACGAATAAGAGAAGTACATTGATAAGCCCTAAAGAGCTTATCGATCTACACAAAGGCAGAGCGAAGGTCTAAAAACTGACATCACAACCATCTTAGGGTGTGGAAACATGGTTCCTACATCCCCCCATACTACTTCAGGTGAGACTTCAGTCCGTGCTCTGCAGATTGATGCCGAAAGAGCCAATATTGTAGGGATTTGCTTGGTTGCTTAATGCTGAACCTAGGCCAGGGCCCATCAAGCCAACAAATGGTTCCATTACCGGGACCGGGATCTGCATAACGAGATGTGTGATGTCGTATCATTGGAATCCAACTAAGAAAGAGATCGAAAACTGGTTGGATAGAAAGATCAATGAATTTGTGATGAAAGAGAACAAGAATCCGCGATTAATGAAAGAATAATGGTTGGACAAATATCTGTACACATAAATACATGAAATCTTCTTCTGTTTCTTCCCATTTGAGTTATATGAGTGGATTGCGAAGTTGTCAGACGACCAATGAAGGTGGAGGCTTGAAAATACGATTGTTTGGACATCGGAGTTAGTAAAAATATTGGAAGCCTCTAAAGGTAAGATCACGCGCATTGTCGACCATTGTCTTGAACGCATCATAGGAGAATTTGTGACAGAGTTTTCAGTCGATACTTTTGTCAGTTATAGCGAAGCAGAGTGCCGCTTCTTTAAAGGATGCGAGGTAAGTATTTGAAGTCACTAAATACTTGGATTAAGATGCTCTTGTGTGAAAAGTGGGTCATGCAGTTACCTTGATGTTCGAAGCTACGGAAAGTGGAAGGTCTTTCAGGGATGGAGGAAGAAAAGGTCCTGAGTATAGTCTGCTGATTGAACCTCCTTTGAGTGACAACGAAGGAGCAGTGTAGTCTTCTCCATTGAGCGTTATTCAACTGATAAGACAAGGGTTCCCACAAATACCTACACCGCCACCATCCTCATCCCATCCATCAACGCTGCCTCCATCCTCACCTCCACCACTCACCCCATCACCCACACCACCTCTACCACTGTTCGACATGGAAAAATCCGTAAAGCTACCTATATTCAAGGGCATAGGGAATGAAGATCCTGCCCTGTTTTGGTTTTCCGCGAAGGTTGTGTGGGAAGCTCTGGGTACCACAGATGACCAAATGAAGAAGGTCACGCTGGTTAGTTCTTTACAAGACTGTGCACTAACATGGTACATTAAGTAAAATACTTATAACCCAATTTCCACGTTGTCAAATGTCTAGGTTGCGCTGAATAGAGAATTTAGTAGACCTAAGTCTCAAGCGCAATCAGTTGTGGGATTAAAGGAGATCATGATGAAGCCTAGGGAGATGCCATGGGATTTGGATCAAAGATTGAAGTGTACGATTCGTGAAGCCAACATGAACCTAACTCATAGGCAGCACCGCGAATGGTTCGTGGCCTCACTCCTGCCCACCTAAGGGTTGCACTATCACAACAGAAGATTGGGACCCAGGAAGAATCTCTAGAAATTGCGATGAGACTGCATGAGACACCAATGTAGGATTCTAATCTAGGGGTTCCACATATTCATGCGTAGTTGTAGAACCTTTGCCTCGAAATGCAAAGTCTGAAGAAGGACAGAGCAGCTTGGCCAAAGGTGTGCGAATAAGTTTGGTGCCAAAAATGAAAATGTTAGGGACATGAAAAGGATCACTGTCCAGTCTTTGAAAACTATGTTGCAGCAGAGGGACCAATGCCTCTACGGCTGGAGGCTGTGGCAGGGCCCGCACTATGGTGCGCTATATGCCAGGTGGCTGTGAAACATGCGACTAACAATTGTCATTTGCTGCAGAAATTCGTACAGACACCACAACAACTCTTATGCAATTTTTGTCAATCAGTAGGTCATGACGAGTGTAATTGCCATTGCTACGAATTAATGATGGACAGGACACCTACATACAGGGTGCAGGCAGAAACGCGGTTTTCAGACCAAGGCATTGGGGGAAAGCGAGGTGAGTATCAAGGGTGCAACCGAGGCCGAGGTGGAGGGGGGCCTGGTAGAGGCCGAGGGTAGATTATTTGTTACAATTGTGGATGACCAAGACACTACACGAGGGACTGTCTGAATCTGACGCGACTGTCATGCCAACACTGTATGCAATTTGACCAGGCGACTCAGGATTGCCCTATATTATTGGCTAATATTCACGAAAATGGGGCCAACCTCCGTAGAACCTCCAGATGATGAGGGCTGAGCCTCGCGAGGAAGACCCTAAGGTAAACATTATGTTGTGGAGCGGAACAAAAACTGGGGAGGATAAAGGGAAGCACCCTGTAGAAGGTGAATGGGTCCGCAGAGCACCAGAAAAGGAGACTGGGTTTGATTTGGAGCGCGCGAAAGCAACATTTATGGAAGCAAACAAAAGCTTCACTGAGGCCTTTACCTCAGGAAGTCAGGAGAAACTAGTTGAAGAAATGGACCCATCCATGATCACCACGTTCTTGGAGATCTGCATGAAACTGCTCCGCGATAGTAACGCTGTGAAGGGCCTACATGAACTGATAAATCAGTGTCCTAGCAAGGATGAAACTACTAGCGAACCGTGCATAGTCATAAAGTTTGGAAAGCATAAGGCAAGGATAGGGCATGAGATGAGGCTCACCGCGCAGATAGGGGAATACAAAATTAACCAAGTTATCTTGGATCTAGGGTCCGATGCAAATGTTTTCAAAGAAAACGTGGGAAAGAATGGGGAGACCTGTGCTCCAGTGGTCTCTAATCCAATTAAGGATGGTGAATCAACAAAAAATTATCCCGATGGGGAGGCTGCAAGGGGTGACAGTTGACATCGAAGGCGCGAGCGCATTGGCGGATTTTGAGGTAATAGAGATTGTGGATGATAGCAATCCATACCCTGCGCTCCTTGGAATCGATTGGGCCACTGACATGAATGGGGTAATCAACCTGAAGAAGCGAAAGATGATATTTGAATAAAAGTCACTCCACATAGTGGTGTCATTAGATCCTGTAGAAGGACCGTACTATACAGAACTAGTTCATGATTATGAAAGTGATGACGATTTGAACCAGATTTACAAGATAACGGTGTGAGACCAGGATTGGGTAAATCCAGCAGCAGACAGGTGTATCACATGCGACTGTGAGAGCTCCTACACATCAGATTCAGATGAAGAATTAGAGCACTGGTAGAACTGACTGCATGAAGTATATATGCTGCGTTGTAATATGATGACCAAGTCATTGCGTTGCATGTCATTAGAAGTAAGGAATATGCCTCACTATGATGGGCTAACTAATGTTGATCGGTTTTTGGATGCATTTGAGAGAGAAATGCCAGAGAAGTATCTCTTCTAGGCCTTGGATTGGGTACTGCACGTTACGCCCACACGATGGTGGGGTACGCACAAGGCTAATTTCGGTGATTGACGCGACTATAGGAGGATGATGAGAATACATTTTAGACAACTGAAAGTGTGGATGACAGATGAGTATGATGGAAGGGATGATCTGCGTGACCACCTGGCCAAGTGGACTAAGGCTTATGGAGTAGAGCCCCAGCCTGAATGGGTGCATCTGTTTTGTCATACCCTGGATGTCATACCAATGAATTGGTACTTGGAAACAGAGCTCTGCCATGGCACTGAAGAATGGGACATCTTGTGCCAAGGGTTTATAATGACGTTCATCTTTGAGGATGGGTTTGACTGTATTGACGTGGCAGTATAGGAGGTTAAAGCAACGATCTTTAGGATACCGCAGGATCCTTTGGACCTGATTCAACCTGATTGGACTACCCAGCTAAACCATGCACTGGAATGCTATAACATGACCACTGAAGAAGAAGATGAGGATCCCAGAAAGATTAATATTCCAGAAACCGAGGGTCACCGCGAGGTTGAAGGTCCATAGATAGAGGATCCAGACATAACCGCGTCGCTGAAAACTTGGTAGGCCAACATTGGCACAGAGGTGGAGCTGAAATTTGCAAAGATTGGGGACTATTGGGATGATGCAATAGTAGACAAGATCGCTGAGTTCCTTTGCAAATACCAAGATTTGTTCCCCACAATGTTTTCTGATCTGAAGGGAATAATAGGAGACCTAGGTGTCATGAAAATCACCTGGAAACTAGAAGCGAAACTTGTAAAACAAAGATCTTACCACCTTAATCCGAAGTATAAGGAAGGGGTCCACGCTGAGTTAGATAAGATGCTTGCGGCAGGAATTATTGAACCAGTGGAAGAATCTGATTCGGTAAGCCCGATAGTGGTTGAGGAAAATAAATAGAAAGAATAAATAAGGATATGCGTGGATCTTTGAAAATTTGAATGACGCTTGTGTGCATAATCCTTTCTTGACCCCGTTCACTTACGAGGTCCTGGATAATGTAGGTGGCCAAGAAGCATACTCTTTCATTGATGGGTTCTCTGGGTACCATCAGATCAAAATAGCGTCTGATGATAGAAGCAAGACGACCTTCGTGATTGAATGGGGATGTTTTCAATACACCATAATGCCTTTTGGGATGAAGAATGTGCCAACAATATTTTTGCGTGAAGTCATTACGACATTCAAAGACTTCATTCATAAATTTCTGGAGGTATACTTTGACGATTGGACCGTGTTTGGATTGGTCAAGCGCCATGTGGAAAGTCTGCGCTTGATGCTAGATATATGTTGGAGATGCCAGATTGTGCTCAATCTGAAGAAGTGTCTATTTTGTGTCCCTTTTGGGATCCTGCTGGGTCATGTGGTATGCAGACAAGGATTGATGGTAGATCCTGCGAAGATCATGGTGATAATCAACTTGGATGTGCTAAGGAATGTGAAACAGTTGCGTGCAACCCTAGGGAATACCAGATACTATAGGAAGTTCATCAAGAGCTATGCCCAGATCACCGCACATATGGAGAAATTGTTGAAAAAGGATGCTACATTTTGTTGGAATGATGAATGTCAGAAGAGCTTGGACGTGCTGAAAGAGAAAATGGTCACCGTGTCGATCCTAGTCTTCCTAGACTTGAAGAAGGAATTTAATGTGCACGTGGACACATCATGTATTGTGTTGGGGACCATGCTGACATAGGCGAGTGAGGGAGAACTGGATCACCCTATAGTGTTCGCAAGTAGGAAGCTGTCTAAAGCAAAGAAAAATTATTCCATGAAAGAGCGTGAAGGATTAGCTATGATGTACGCGCTTCAGAATTTCAGGCACTATTTGTTGGGAAGACACTTTAAGATGTATATAGATCATTCCACGTTGAATTACCTGGTCAACAAGCCTGTGTTGGGGGGCAAAATATGTAGGTGGCTGTTGTTGTTCCAGGAGTATGACTTTGAAGTTATTGTGAAGCGAGGACAATTGAATACGGGACCTGATGATTTGTCGCGCATTAAATGAGAGAGAAACATACAAATTTGGAGGAAGGGCTACCTGACGCACAACTCTTTGCAATACGTGTCACGGATAGTCACTTTGAAGATATCATCCACTCCCTGATGACAGATCGACTCTGGAAGGTTATACAAGTCAATAAAAGAAGGAACTAGTAGTGCACATGACAAACTTTTCTATCATTGTAGGGCACTTGTACAAATTGGGGTTAGACGAAATATTGCGATGTTATGTGCCTGAATTTGAACGAAGCAACATCCTCGCTGAGGCTCATGGAGGAGTTGCCAGAGGGCATTATGTAGGGAAAGCAACATCACAAAAGGTTCTATGTGCTGGGTTGTGGTGGCCAACCCTGCATAAGGATTCGAAATAATATTATAGGGCATGTGATGCATGTCAAAGGACTAGCAGGCCGTCGCGGAGGGATGAACTGCCTCTAATGCCGTAAGTGACATTACAACCATTCGAGAAATGGGAAATTGACTTTGTGGGTCCAATTCAGCCTCAAGGAAAGAAGATGGGTGCGTGGTACTTCATCACCGCGAATGAGTACTTGACTAGGTGGGTATAGGCACAAATTGTGAAGGACTGTACAGGCACGACAACAACAAAGTTTGTTTTTGAATATGTATTGACAATATTTTGTTGCCCAAAGATATTGATGAGCGATCGCAGTACACACTTTCTTAACGAAACAATCAACGGGTTGACAAAATAATTTCATGTGTATCATCAGAAAAGTATGCCTTATCATCTGCAGGCTAATGGGACGGTGGAAGCATTCAATAAGATACCGGAGAATGCACTGACGAAGGTTTGTAATGCTCAGATAAATGTCTGGGATGTACGCGTACTCGCGGTCCTATGGGCCTATAGAACGACTTGCAAGAAGATGAATGGGAAAAAACCTTTTAGACTCGTGTATGGCATAGAAGCTGTGATGCCAATGGAATACATTGTACCTAGTCTGTGCATAGCGGCACTCACAGGAATGGAGGATCGCAGAGCCTTGGAAGAGAGGCTTGCACAACTAGCAGAGCTTGAGGAGGACCAATTTCTAGCTAGATTTCATCAACAAGTTCAAAAGGAACGCGAAAAGGCATGGCACGATCGACACATCAAACTCTGCACCTTCAAGGTAATTGATCTGGCCTTGTTATATGACAGTAAATTTGATAATTTTCCAAGGAAATTTAGGATGCACTAGCTAGGGCTATATGTCATCAAGTAGATTACCGATGTGGAGCAGTTCAGTTGGTTAAATTGAATGGATAACCCTTCCCAGGGAAGGTGAATGGCAGCTGATTGAAGCCATACTCTGGTGATCTAGCTAGGTGACTATATGAGGGAAGCACAGTCTTAGTGCTCCAGGAAGCTGAAAGGAAGTGCAGGACTATAAACTAAACTACCTAGGTTGGAGAGCTTCGCCATCAGGGAACTGTGTGGAACAAAGATATGTCACAAAGCCCGCAGAAGCACGCAGGGAGCTGCGCTACCAAGGGAAAAACCGTGCAAGATAGCCGGAAAGTGACTGTTAAAGTCACTGTTCATGATTTGATGATGAAAAAATAGCCAAAGGGAGTGGGGGGGAGGGGGAGTGGGGGGGCGACATTTAAGTCGGAATTTATGGACCAAATCTTTGAAAATCTGCCACCAATCTAGCATTAATGAATCGATTTTAGGGGGAATGGTTGGATTTGAATTTGAAAGTACCTATAAATTAAAGGTGGCTTCCCAGCGAAAAAAACTTGGCATTTTGAGAATTGAGTTGTTGATATCTCAGGCGCACATGAACCCTGAAACCTTTGAAGTTTTGCTAGCAAGTTCTGTATTTGAGACATTGCCATAGTCGACACAGGAGTTGTTGCATAGCATCATGTTGACGCCCACAAAATCTATGAGTGCTAAAGAAGTGACAATCGAGGGCGATGTTCCAGAGGTGGCAATGGAAGCAGAGGGAGCTGCCTTAGAAGTTGCACCTACGGAAGTACCGACAAAAGTGCCTAAATCCCCCAGGACACCCTGACCAAGGCCTACACCAACCCAAGAGTGCCCAAAACCGAAGAAGGACAAGTAGAAAATGCTGTTGCCGGTGTGTGCATCACCCAGGAGAAACCCACAGCCGAGAAAACCCACCGCGCAAGAAAAGGCAAAAATGATTGACCTAGATCTGGAAGAAGAGGTTGAAGAAATCCCCATGGATGATGAGGATATTGTAGTGGAAACAAAGGCAGTTGAAATTGAGAGGTCAGACCCCATATTTAAGCTGCCAAAATACATTCCTTCACGTAGGGGAAAGACGAAGGTGCCCAAAGATATTGATGACAATAAAGTCACCCTGCAAACACCCATCCTGCTAGATCAAATTGTCTTTGAGGGACCGCGCTTGGGACGTGTCCCCCTTTTGAAGTTGGAGGACTGGGACTTAGCAAACACAAAGTGCTTCCCTCAATTAGCGACAGACAAACTTATGCACTGGGTCTTCCACAAAAATAATGGAATAACTGTGTTGGAGCCGAGGAAGTGGCTGAAAGGTGTGGACAAGTCAGGCTTGCTAAGCCTAGTATGGGTGCCACATTACAATCGTGTACCTATCATGCTGGTAGTGATCAAGCAGCTGATGTACTTGGTGCGCGATGGGTGTCTGTGGTTGGAGGAGTAGATGCCCATCACGGACATGCTTATCCATAGGATCACGTGACTACCATACACAGGAGAAAATTTGGGCATGGCGTTTGGTGGAAAGGCCGGTGAGCATGCGCTTGCCAAGGCAATGAAGGAAAAATTCAAGCTGGTAAAGAAGCCACGCGACTATGCCATTTCGAGCATCTGTGACCCTACAGTCAAAGTGGCGACACAAATCTTAGCAGGGAAGGTGATGCGGAAGTGTCGCAAATGAAGTTGTGGCACTAGTGATAGCTTTGGCGGCCCAGTGTGAGGAGGGAGTCCAACTTAATTGGGTGTGCTACCTCTGCAGTGAGTTCCTCGTGAACTGCCGTGAGGCACAAGATCACAGTAAGACCTTTCACTATGCATGGTTATTATTGTCCATAGTGCTGGTTGCGTGGGAGCTATGTGAAGATATCCAGATCCCTCCGGTCACGCCGAACCTACCAGAGGTAGCGAAGTTCGCTTCGCTGTGGGCGACGAAGGATCCTTAGTAGATAAAGGACAACAAGATCTTTTGGATCTTGATGGAAATGAGCATACATATGGCCATCAACCGCAAGCCATGGTTGGTACCTACAAATTTTGAGAAGTTGCAGGAATACATGGAATTCAAGGTTGACTTCCACCATGTGTCAATATGGGCGCGGAAGGACGCTAAGTAGAAATGGCACGATCTGTCATACTTGGCCACCGATGATAAAATTGCAGTAGCCCTCGACTTTTGGCCAAAAGATTGGCACAATGCTACGAATTCGTCTGTGGGATCTAGCAAGACCAACACACAATGGAAGAATGAAGAGCCAAGATGAAGGTGGAACAATTGGTCGCGAAAATGAGAAAGGAGGTTGATGATAGGGCCAAGGTGGAGCACGCTGCTGCGCAGTAGTTGGGTGGGCAGGCAGGAGAAGAGGAACACGAATCTGATGAAGGTCAGAAGTTGCCTTCACAAAAAATAGAGGAAGAAGAGGAGAAACAGATGGAGTAGGGAGGAGTGGATCCAGAGACGACTCCGTTCCGTATCAAGCGCACCAGAGGTCTAGAAAAAGTAGGGTTGTAGAAGAATTCCAATGCTAACAAGACGTCTCTGGATCTGATCACCCTAACAAAGCGGGATCTGAATGATATAGGGGATATGGTGCAGGATGCCATTGCAGAACTGCTGCAACAGTTCAAGCAACAACATCAGCAGGCGTTGGGCTCTATTCAGACGGGTCTATGTGAGATGCAGATCCACACATCACAGATACAGACTAGCGTGACACCCACTAGTTTGGCCCTTGGCACCTTAGAAGCCACCAGGATGCTGCGTGTAAGGGACCCCCAAGAAATAGTGCTACTGGATGGAGCACTAACAACAGAGATTGAAGCTGACAGACCCACTGTCAGTGCACTCAAAGGAGTTAGACTCAACCTGGACGCGCTTCTGAGTAAGGTGCTTTACTTTTTGTAGGACTGTCTGATCGAACTTTGGGCCCACGAACAACGCGCTTTGCAGATAATTAGCGAATAGAAGGTCATAAATGCCAAAATGGCTGTGGAGTGAGACTCCACCATTAACCTTGTGAATGACCTCACGGACAAGAATCAATGCATAACCAAGGTTGTGGATGAAGCATGCTAGACTATCCCGAAGCTGAGCCAGTGGATGTGTGGGTTTAGAAACTGGTTGCGGAGTGTGCGACGCACGCACAAAGTTGACAAAGGTTTAGTTGGAGCTAAACCTCAAAATTGCAGAATTGTAGTTGAAGGCCCAGCTTTCGATTCTGCCAGAGATCAGAGAGTAGCACGAGACTACTGTGAAAGACGTGGTAGCAGCGGTGGAGAGCGCAGTAAAGGACTATACCATGCTCTTCGAGTAGTCACTCGAGGTAGTCACCTGCCTGCAAGAATATCCTACGGTACAACAACTGGAAACAGAAGCACGAGAGCTGCAACAATGCTATGACGAAGTCAAAGTGACATCGTGCACTGTTTCCATCACGTAGAGGTTAGCTAAGCTGTAGGAGGCCAAGGTATTGAAAGAGTAGGTAGATGCAGCTTAGCACAAGGAAGCCGTGCTAAAGGTTCACTTGAAGCCTTGGTTGGATGAGGCCTACTTGATCACGACCATTATTGAAAACAAGCTGGCTAGTCTACAAGAGACTAAACAGAAGATTAAGTTCAACAGTGGAGGGCTAGCGACATAGCAATTGGTCGAGGAGATGAAGTAGGCGGAAACACAGTGCACCACCAAGGTAGTAGTTGTCCAAGTTGAGCTGGAGGTCTTCACAAAAAGATCTCCGCGCCAGCCGAGTGACTCGAGGGCGAGTCACCATGTTTGTGTTGGGGGCTTGTTGGGAACGAGTCCCCTGGTGGTCAATTTAGGGGTTAAAAACCCAAGTTTTGGGGCAGAAGGCCTAGAGTTTGTATAAATAAATGTAAAGTCTCCACATTTTGTGGTCGCGGAGTGTGAAGATATCTAAAGTCAAAAAGGGTTTTCTGCCCTTAGTGTAGAAATTCCTACTTGTAGATCACCTGACAATGCAATATACTAAAACATAATACAAGATCTACTTTTACAACACTTTGCAGAAGCTTAATCAATTTGAGCATGATCAATGAGAACACATATAACTGAGAATGAGAAGCAATCACACATAACACAGAAGAAATAACCTGGGAAAGCCTCAGCCTAAAACCCCAACTTTGTATTATCATACAAATGGAAATATAGTCCGGATTACAAAAAGAATCAACTCATAAGCTATCTTTCTCTCTCTGCAATCCCTCCGCTGCTCATAGACAGTCAAAGGCCTCTCTCAAACCTTCTCCTCTACCCTCCAAGCCTCCTATTTCTTTGCGCAATTTTGATTGGGGTTCAGTGCAGCCACTTGTGTGAATTGGCCTCTTCACACACTCACTAACCTTTGATCCAACTACGCAGTCCTGAAGGAGATAAATCCTTCTCCATGAATGAGCTTCCTTTATAGGAAAAATCCATCCAACTGATAGTACATTGTCCCTCCTCTGATCTCAATTGGGTCTCTGTTTGAACTGACATGCATGAGTTATTCATGAGGGAATCTTCAATTATCTGAAGTGCAACAATTATATGCAAGCATGCATTAACTAACTGAACTCACATTAATTTAAACAAACTGTTTAAATCAATATAACTGGACTTGACTTAGTTAACTGAGCCAACTAATTACTACTCAAATTAGAACTCATCCTTATCTCTTTAACTGATGGATAAATTCCTCAATTAATGGAGAAACTATTGCTTGTCCCCACATAGACTTCATGTTTGATTTTCCTTAACTAATTAACTCAAGATGAATGAATTAATTAATTTACAAACTGTTGTTAATATGAAATTCGAATTTTACTTCCTATTTTTAGTCCAAGGACTGACTAAAATAGGAATCCATCATAAACTGCTAAAAATAGCAATTCTATTTTTAGCACTTCCATTTTTCATTCCTGTTGCTCAATCCAACACTGATATCAAAACTACTATTTATAGCAGTGCTATTTTTAGCATTTCTTGTTGCTATTTTCAACACTCCCTCTCAACAAGAAAGGCATTCAACTCGAACCCAATCCTGTACCTCTGGAATGTTTTGCATGCAACACTTCTACCAAGTGTGGTTGCTCCAGCAACTCTCAGAACAAAAAAACTCCCAACTGACCTCTCTGTTGGGTTAGAAACATATTCTGATGCTGAAGCTCTACCTGCTGCTGACAAGTGCTCCCTCTCTGACCTCTGAGCTGCTACAACACTCCATGCATCTCGCACCGTTGCACACCTGTCTGTGCCATCTTGCATTGGTGCAACACTCTTGTGAATCTCGCATTGCTGTAGCTTGATAGCTCTACACAATCCTGGGACTCCTGCACTATAGCTCTCTCTGTCGCTCCATCCACATCTGTCTCTACTGAATCAGTCAGTCCTGCTACTCCTCATCGGGACTCTGGTAGCAAAGTTGAATCAAAGAGGTTGGGTACCTCAAGGATCCTGCCCCTATTTCTTGGGACGATCACTCCACATCGCCCCACCTCCTACTTGGAGGTATGGCTGCATGTGATCCCTTTTCCCACCTGGATCGAGGTTTCCCCTTACTGGAGGTCTCTGCATGAGTAGATGTCTCTACTCGATCTCCTCTCAGCTTCTCTAGTTGTGGTTGATCCACAACCTCCTGAAGCTGCTTCACCAATTGTGGCTCCTCCACAATCGTCTGAGACTTCTTTTGGCGTTGCATGTTAAGAGGTAATGTACTCTCCCTCTCAACCACCAAGTCTCCATCAGTTGCCTTGCTGCTCAAGGCTTTGCATGCACCTTGAACCCCAAGAGAATATAGGTTCTTGACCCGTGAACCAATTTGCTTTACCTGTCTAGTGATGATGTGTCTAAGGAAAACCTTTCCCTTACTGAAGACTACATCATAGCCTTTGTCTTCCAGCATCACGATCGACACCAAGTTTCTCTTCAGTCCTGGTACAT